>UESW01003902.1:294065-325398 GCA_900491605.1 Calamus simplicifolius | reverse complement strand
TTAATTGCCGACGCGGGGCCGGTCTTGGTGCCGACACGGAGCCGGTCTTAGTTGCCGATGCGGAGCCGATCTTTGGTGTTGATGTGGGGCCGGTCTTTGGTGCCGATGCGGGGCCGGTCTTTGGTGCCGATACAGGGCCGGTCTTTGGTGCCGACGCGGAGCCGGTCTTTGGTGCCGACGCAGAGCCGATCTTAGGTGCTGACGTGGGGCCGGTCTTTGGTGCCAATGGTACATCAGGCTTTTGAGATGCTAACGCGAGGTTGGTCTTGAATGCCGATACAAAGTCGATCTTTGTGACATTTTTAAGCATCAATGAAAGAAAAGTCTTAAGTGCACGTACTTAGCTCTTGCAGCACCCTTGTTTTTCTTCTGCGGGCTTGAACGCTTCCGTGCTGGTGGTCTGCCCCCCAGGGAATCAAGTTGGTTGGTGAGCTGGTTTTGCTAAATCTTTAGCTCCTTAAGGAGAAATCCTGGACCGTAGCCACTTTTATGGCTCTCCAGCTGCTAGAGTTGACTTTGAAACTAGGCTTGCTCGCCTTCTCTTTTCTCTCCATAGCGTTGCAGCGATCATTCTCCATGTTGTGGACATCATTTCCTTTTCCTTCTTCTCTACAGAGAGTTAATTCAGAAGGCTGATCAAGCCTTCCCATGGTGAGATTTGTACTGCTGATCCTTTTGGTGATGGAATCTTTACAGGGGATGGCGAGAAGTGGTGCCACCGAAGAAAGGATCTTCAAAGTGGAGTTCGGTGCTGAGCTAGACACTCTCTTGGGCTCCGATGAGTTCGAGACATGCTTTAGCAAGGCTTTTGGTGACTTTAACTCCATGGTATTCTAGAGATATGTCGATATGTTCTGGGACATTAAGAAGCTTCTGAACATTGGACTGAAGGCTCAACTGAAGAAGAATCTCGAAGTGATTGATAACTTTGTGTACCAATTGGTTCTTCCTAATGCTATGCAAGCATCCTCTGATATAGGAGAAGATTGCTATTGAAATCAAAGAGATTAGCTGCCGCTTCAGCATGGGCTCGGGAGCCAGAGGTGTCGTCACTCGTCGATGCGAGATACGTGGATTCGGCCAAACGACCATGGCCGGGATGGTGGCCAACCTGGCGATGTCCGTGGGAGGAGTCGGTACGAGCATAGCTTTGGAAGACGATCGTTAAGATGCAGCAGCCATAGCACAGACTTCCATCGCGTGTACACAACCTCGTGCATGCAATCCACCTTCCTTCAATTATGTGAATATATTACGTGCATGTAAACCTTACCCAGCCAAGGTGGAAGCAAGAGTTGGGGGGAAAAGGAGTTGAGTGAGCCGGCTGGGAGCCTTATCCTTGCAATTGCGAAACTGGCACCCGTTTGGTCACTGTGGGAGAGGCCGGGGGCCGCCTAGAGAGTGAGGCCACTGTGAAGTCTTGGGCCACTGTGGCTGTTGGGGAACGTGGCTGCTGTGGAGGACCTGGGGCCTCTGTGAACATTGGGGGCCGCCATGGAGCCTCGGGCCGTCGAGAGAGAGAGAGAGGCTGGGAGCCGTCGTGGAGGCCGGGGGCCGCCGTGGACTTGGGAGCCGCCGTGGAGGAAACTGGGGCCGCCGTGATCTGGGGCCGCTGTGGAGTCTCGGCCACCGTGGGATCTCGGGGGCCGCTATGAGGGGCTTGACCGTTGAGGATGAGAGGCTGCTATGAGGGCTGTCGTGGGATCCAGAATCCGTCGTGGAGGAATAGGCCGTCGTGGGATCCGGAGGCTGCCGTGGAGGAAACCGGGGATGCCGTGATCTGGAGGCTGCATTGGAGTCTTGGGCCTCCATGGAGCCTCGGGGCTGCTGTGGCCGTTGTGGAGGAAGAGGCCGTTTAGGAAGGCCGCCAAGGATGGCCGCCTCTGACTGATTATTGAACCTTTGATTGAGCTCCTCTGGCCGCCGGTGTTGTTCATCCAGATGCCCCTTCATCTCATGATTAGGGTCCTTCCCAGACGGCTTAGAGGATGAGTAAGGGGAGGAGTGGCTGCTCGAGCAGAAGGTAGGAGACCGCAGTCTCTTGAAAGCTTCACGGTGGTGCTTAGGTGAAGCATGATGGTGATAAGCTTCTCTATGAGAAGATTTCCCATGGGTGAATCGCTGGCTAACTGGTGCAGCTATCATGGAAGATGTGAGAGGCTTCGGCTACTGCTGAGTGGCCAACGGGCGTTACTTTTGCAACTCATGAACGGCTGCATTTAAGGCTTGAACTTGTTGATTGAGGATGGTCAGCTGGTTAATTAGAGCAGCTGAGGTTGGTGGTGAGGGAGGAGCATAGAGAGAGAGTGGTCCTTTGCTTCTCAGGGCTATGCGGATGCCCCCGGCATGATTAGTGAGGACCTTCGGCACGCGCGTCACCACCATGGCTATCTTAGAGGGGACAAGACTTATAGGTCAGGGAGACAGAGCTCTCTTTCCTTCAGCACATCCCCCTTCCTGGCGTGCCAATCTGTTGCCGCCAAATCACTTTTGAGGAGCGTCAAGCGACAGAAATGCTTCATTGGCTTTCAGAGGAATGATAGGGACCGCCTCCTTCAGCCGAAAACCTGCAAGAAAAGTCCCGGACTGGTGGTTCCAGCGGGGACCCTCCAACGCTCAAGTCAGCGATATGAAGAACATGAATTTTTTAATGAAAGAGTAGAGATTGAGTCCCCCTCCCTCGTTTGGGGTCGGGCTCTTTATATACCTGTTCGGGTCCTTCTTACCCTTCATTGATAACAGCTGAATCACATCTTCCGTTAAGATCGGACGTGTGCCATAAGTATCGGCAACGGTTCATAATAGCGGTAACCACCCGTGATCTTGGCAAAAGAGAAATGGGTTGGCAAGCCACATGGAAGCTCTATGTGAACAGCAATGGGTGATAAGGTTAGTCACGTGGGCCCCAAGTGCAAGTCGTTTAAAGTTGAAGCCAGTAGTCCCTCGTAGAGCATTAATTATGGAGTTATGGCACTACTCACGTGCAAGGCACTGTTCAACACTGTTCACGTGCATGACACTGTTCACGGCCGAAGGGAATAGACCAAGGGGCTGAGGCCGAGACCGTAGGGAAAAAGGCCGAAGCTGTCCGAATGAAAAAGCCAAGGCCGAAGGGGCTAGTGGCAGCCATAAATACGAGAGAATGCTATAAATGCCTTAAAGCGAGTGGATGCTCGTGGCCTTTGAGGCCATAAAGATGGGAGAGAATAAGGCAATAAATGCCTAGCAAGTGGATGTACGTCGGAAGAAGGCCAACGCGAAGACGCGAGGCCGACGCCAAGGCGCTGTTGAGGCCGACGCCGATGCTGTTGAGGCCGATGCTATTGAGGCTGATGCCAGGGGGCTAACGTGGCAGCCATAAATGAGAATAAGGCAATAAATGCCTGGATAATCGTGGCCTTTGAGGCCATAAAGGCTATAAATATGGGAGAGAATAAGGCAATAAATGCCTAGCAAGTGGATGTACGTCGGCAGAAGGGCAACGCGAAGACGCGATGCCGATGCCAAGGCGCTGTTGAGGCCAACGCGGACGCTGTTGAGGCCGACGCCAGAGGCCGACGCTGTTGAGGCAGACGCCGACGCCAGACACTGTTGAGGCCGATGTCGCCGATGTTGTTGAGGCCGACACCAGGGGGCTAAGGTGGCAGCCATAAATGAGAATAAGGCAATAAATGCCTGGATATCGTAGCCTTTGAGGCCATAAAGGCTATAAATATGGCAAAGAATAAGGCAATAAATGCCTAGCAAGTGGATTCACGTCAACAGAAGGCCGACGCGGAGACGTGAGGCTGACGCTAAGGCGCTGTTGAGGCCGACGCCGACGCCGACGCAAGGGGGCTAACGTGGCAGCCATAATTGAGAATAAGGCAATAAATGCCTTGATGCTCGTGGATGGAATTAAATGACCATTGCATCCTTCAAAAGAAAGCCGAGTAGAGTAGTGATGCCGCTTAGGAATTAAGCCATTCGGGAAGGCCTCTAAGGATGGCCGTCCATTCGGAAAGGCCGCTGAGGATGGCCGTCTCGATAGGATGCCATCCAAAAATTGCTGTCTTTATTGCCCATGGGGTCAACCAGCCCCATCAAAATCCACATATAGTACAGTTTTGTCTTGAAGCTCTGCATTGCATTTGGAATAAGTCTCTGAATCACCTTTAATCTCTTTAAGTTCCTCAAAAATGTGCATGAGATCAGTCTTCAAAGATTCTGAAGAAGAACCAAGAGTGGACTCAATCTTGCTGATTCTATCATCCAAGGAATAGATAGTCTCTCTCAAGTTCATAAATCTGCTATCTAACTCAGTCTTTATCTCTTCCTTTTGAGTACACAATAAACTTTTAAGTTGCTCTAACTGAATATCAGAAAAACCAGCAGAAAGAACATGCAATGGCATAGGTGCAGGAACTGGAGTAGATGCCGGTGGTGATGATGATCTGTTAGGCTCTGGTGATGGATGCCTCACTGATGGACCTACCTCAAATGGTGCAGTGGCCCTAATGTCAGCTGCTCTCTCATCTAGATGACCTTTTCTTTTCCATCTACCATCCACTTTTACAAACCCCATTCTATGCACTGTAGCCAAGCTGTAATAATCAGTGTGCCTTAGGTTTTTCAATGGCTCATTCTCAGAAATAACAACTCCTTGACTTTTGAATGCCATGGTCAGGACCATTCTATAAGACAAGGTCGATCTCCTCTTGCCCCCGGCCCCAGCCATATACCATATTATCATTCCTGCTAGATTGATTGGCTAGCCCATCAAAATATTGTCCATAATCACTATGTCTCGCTCTGAGACATACTCAAACCTACAAGTTTTAGGAAATAGGATCCTACCACATATATTATGTAACAGTCTAAGCTCAAGAGGCAACTGATTTGCTCTAACTTCCTCAAACTCAGTGAAGTCTCTACCCAACATCCTTGACAATGCTCCTGCTCTATCACTGTGACTATTGCAATCAATCCTACAATAGGGATTTCCAAAAGATTTCTAAAATTTGGATGTGAGATGAATTCTTTTTCCTTTAACCATACTAATCCTCCATCTCCTCTTGACAAATTGAAGTAAAATTCCTTAACTAGAGCCGGATAAGTGGGCACGTTTAAGGAACATACCTTATCCCAATCGAGTTCTTTGATTTATCTTCCAATAGCAAAACCCTCGGCTTCAAAAAATTCAAAATCCACCTTTCTTCCCCATGGTAATGATTCGGCCAGCTAGGGTATCAACTTGTGGTGAGGATGGGCTAGGAATGGCACTGGGAGTGGATGCGGTTGAGCTGGAGGATGATTCCGGAGAGGGTTCACGCGTCGGATGCCTTGCCGTACGTTTCCCCATCGTTACTCTTCCTCCAAACAATGATCCTCTGCGCTTGGGTGCCATTGAGTGCTATGGAGAGGCTAATTTAAGAGATTTGAAGTTTTAGGAAAAGTTTGAGAGAGTTTGGAAAAGTTTGGAGTCGATTGAAATGAAAGAGGAGTCGGCTCTGCCCTAAATAGATAACTTGGGACCACTTAGAGTCGACTCCCGCAAAGCAAGGTGTCAGCTCTAGGTTGCTAACACAGTCAGCGCTCGAAGTGGAGTCGACTCGGGAAAAGCAGGTGTCGGCTCCAAAGACTCAGACAGAACTAGAGTCGACTCCGATACCAGAGGAGTCGGCTTCAAGACAGTTTCAGAAAAAAAGGAAATTTCAAAGGATCTGAAACATGTCCTGAAGAGATCAGATTTTGGCTGAATAAGCTTGGGAATGTGATGAATCAAGAGGTTCAAATGTCTAGATAAATTGTCCTTAAAATCATGAGAGAAATTTTAATAAATTGATTGAATTCTAGAAAAACCATTCCTTAGGGGTTTCAAAATCATTCCAAAGGGTCACAAATCCCTAACTCCCTTTAAGATAACAAAATCTTTCTTCACTCAAAGGTTTTGTAAATATGTCCGCTAATTGTTCTTCAGTACTAACATAATCAAGGCAAATTTTATTGTTAACTACATTCTCTTATAAAATGATATCTAATTTCAATGTGCTTAGTTCTTGAATGTTGTATAGGATTTTTAGTTAAGTTTATTGCACTTGTGTTATCATATCTAATAGGAGTTTTATCAAGTGTTATGCCATAATCTTCAAGTTGTCGCTTAATCCAAAGGATTTGAGCACAGCAACTTCCAGCTGCAACATATTCAGTTTCAGCAGTACATAATGCAACTGAATTTTGCTTTTTGCTAAACAAGATATTAAGTTACTTCCTAAAAATTGACATGCACCACGTGTACTTTTTCTATCTAATTTACATCCATCATAATCAGAATCAGAATAAGCAATCAAATTTAGTGTTGAGTCTCTAGAATACCATAATCCTACATTTTTAGTTCCACTTAGATATCTTAGTATTCTTTTTACAGCAATTAAATGGGATTCTTTAGGTTCTAATTAAAATCTAGCACATAGACAAACAGCAAACATGATATCAGGTCTACTTGTAGTTAAGTAAAGTAGAGATCTGATCATACCTCTATAATGCTTCTGATCAACTTTCTTACCATCTTCCTCTTTGTCTAATTTGCATGAAGGACTCATAGATGTTCCAAGGGGTTTGATTGATTCCATTTCAAACTTCTTGAGAATTTCCTTCGTGTATTTTGTTTGGTTGTTGAAAATCCCCTCTTTGCTTTGTTTGATTTATAGTCTTATAAAGAAATTGAGTTCTCCCATCATGCTCATTTCGAATTTACCCTGCATTAACTTAGTAGCACCGAATACAATATCATCTACATATATTTGTACTACTAATAAGTCTTTGTCTTTTCTTTTTAAAAATAAGGGTTTATCAATATTTCTCTAAAAAATTATTTTTAATTAAAAATTTACTTAACCTATCATACCAAGCTCTAGGTGCTTGTTTTAAACCATATAGTGCTTTGTGTAATTTAAAAACATGGTTTGAAAATTCATGATCTTCAAAACCAAATGGTTGTTCTACATAAACTCTTCATTTATAAAATAATTTAAAATACACTTTTAACATCCATTTTAAATAAATTGATATTCATATGACATGCAAATGCAAGTAATAGTCTAATTGCTTCTAATCTAGCTACATGTGCAAAAGTTTCATCAAAATCAATTCCTTCTTCTTGATTATATCCCTTTGTAACTAATCTAGCTTTATTTCTGATTACTATGCCATTTTCATCTAATTTATTCCTAAATACCCATTTAGATCCTATAACTGAATGACCTTTAGGTCTATCAACTAAGGACCATACATTATTCCTAGTAAATTGGTTTAATTCTTCTTGCATAGCCAGCATCCAAATACTATCTTTTTCAGCTTCTTCAATAGTTTTAGGTTCAATTTGAGATACAAATGCAAGATGATTATTGATATTTCTCATATATAATCTAGTTTTTACTCCTTGAGATGGATCACCTATAATCAATTCCTTTGGATGACCATAGGCATATCTCCAATCTCTAGAAGATCTACCTCATTATGGTTAGTATCAATAACATCAACCCTAGGAGAATCATCATCTTTAGCTTCTTGTTCATGATATGAAGATACATCTATATTTAATTTTTCAATATCTCTTTCTAGCAAAATTGTATCTTCCTCATCATCAATCTTTTCTGAACTTGATGCTAAAGACTCATCAAAAACTACATGAATAGATTCTTCTACAATTAAGGATTTCTTGTTAAATACTCTACAGGCTTTACTAGTTGTTGAATATCCTAAGAATATGCCTTCATCAGATTTTGTATCAAATTTTTCAAGATCATCTTTACCATTATTATGAATGAAACATTTACAACCAAATGCATGAAAATAAATAATATTTGGTTTTCTATTATTTCATAATTCGTAAGGTGTTTTCTTAAGGATTGGCCTAATTAGGGCTCTATTAAGGATTGAACATGCCGTATTTATAGCTTCCGCCCAAAAGTATTTTGGTAGGTTGCTTTCACATAGCATGGTACGGGCCATGTCCTCTAAAGTTCTATTCTTTCTTTCTACAACTCTGTTTTGTTGAGGTATTTTAGGTGCAGAAAATTATGATGAATGCCATGTTCAATGCAGAAATTTTTGAATAATTGATTTTCAAATTCAGTGCCATGATCACTTCTAAGAGACACTATGGTGTTGTTTTTCTCATTAGTGACATTCTTGAAGAATTTCATGAATATAGGGAAAGTCTCATCCTTATGAGCCAAAATAATACCCAAGTGAATCTAGAATATCATCTACTATCACAAGACCATATTTTTTTCCTCCTAGACTAGTGGTTCTAGTAGGTTCAAAAAGGTCCATGTGAAGTAGCTCTAGTGGTCTAGAAGTGAAAACAACATTTTTAGATTTGAAAGAGTTTCTAGTTTGTTTTCCAAATTGACATGCATCACAAATTTGGTTATTTTCAAAATCTAACTTTGAAAGTTCTTTAAATAAATTCATTCTAATTAATTTTGAAATCAAGTGTGTGCTTGCATGACCTAATCTACGATGCCATAGCCATCCAATCTCATTAATATTAGCATTATCAGCAACTAAGCAATGATTACTAGTAGATAAATTGTCTAAATCAATTAAGTATACATTGCCATTTATATTTCTAGTAAATATAATGCTATTGTTAATGGGATTAGAAACAGTGCAGATAGAAGCTTCAATGAAACTTTGAAACCTTTATCACACAATTGGATAATGCTAATCAAATTATGTTTTAAACCATCTACATATAAAACATTTTCTATAAAAGTGGAGGAAGTTATTTGAATTTACCAAATCCCATAATTTGGCCTTTTCCATTGTCTCCAAATGTAACAACTCCTCCTCTCTTATCTTCAAGGTGATGAATTGATCCTTGTCACCCGTCATGTGCCTTGAGTAGCCGCTATCAAGATACTACTTGCGTTTTGATCTTTTGACCGCAAGATACTCCTGCAAGATGATCAAATCTTATGTTTAGGTACCCAAGCTTTCTTGGGTCCTTCATGGTTAGTAGCGATAAAATTGTTCCTTTCGGAACCCATATTTTCTTCCCTTTTATATTTAAATTATTATTAATTTTTCTAAAATTGCATTCATAAGATTTATATCCTTTCCTGTTACAGCAATAACATGAAATATCATTTTTATCTTGTTTCTTTATAAATAAATTCTTAACAAACTTTTGTTTCTTGTTAGGCCTATATTGTAATCCAGCTTTATCAAATACAACTCTTGATTACTCAATAGCAAGTTAAGTTTTTCAGAGCTATATGTAAATTTATCAACTATATTTTTATATTTATCAACTTCTTTCTTTAAACTAATATTTTCATTAGAAATTGATTCTTTTTCTTTTAACAAATTTTTATTTTCAGATTTCAATTCTTCAACTTCATGAGTTAGTTTATCCTTTTCTTTATTAAGATTTAAATTATCATTTTTCAAAGATTTACTTTTCTTTTTTAAAACTTTAAAATCACTAACTAATTCATTAAATGCATCAAACAATTCATCAAAGGTAAAGTCATGAGTTTCAGTACTTACTTCATCGTCATTTGCCATAAAGCAAATGTTAGCAACTTCTTTTTGTTCCTCCTCAGAAGAAGATTCTTCACTGTCGCTCCATGCTGCAACATAAACCTTCTTCTTCTTTTTGTAGGCTTTCTTTAATTGAGGATAGTCATATCTAAAGTGCCCCAGTTTCTTATATTCATAACATATGAGGGGGTCTTTCTCTTTGTCCTTATCCTTCTCTTTTTCTTTTTTACCTTCCATTTTTGTTCCATACTTTTTCTTGTGGAAGGGTCTCCTTTTTTGCATAAATTTTCTGAACTTCTTTGCAAGAAGGGTTGTCTCATCATCTTCCTCTTCTTCCTCACTGCTACTTGTTTCCTTTTCTGTAGCTTTAAGCATAATCATTTTCTTCTTTTGACTTCTTCCTCTTGATGTTGCTTCATGGTCAGTTCATGGGTCATCAATGATCCAAGTAGCTCTTCCAAAGGTAATGTATTTAAATCTTTGGCTTCTTGGATGGCAGTTACTTTCGCTTCCCATGATCTTGGAAGAGACCTAAGAATTTTACGCACCAAATCAGAATTAGTATAAGTCTTACCAAGACTTTTTAGACCATTTACAATATCAGTGAATCTAGTGTACATGCATGTGATAGTTTCAATTTGTTCATGCTAAACAATTCATATTTGTGCACTAAGATATTAATTTTAGACTCTTTAACTTGATTAGTACCCTCATGGGTAACTTCTAGTCTATCCCAAATTTCTTTTATCGAAATACATGTAGAAATTCTATTAAATTCATTAGCATCTAAAGCGCAATATAAAACATTCATGGCTTTTGCATTAAGCTGAGCCATATTCCTATCATTCTCATTCCAATCCCTTTCGGGTTTAGGAACTATATAACCATCTACTAAGTGCGTGGGTGTGCTAGGTCCATTAGTGATTACACTCCATAATTCATAATCTAAAGCTTGAATAAAAATTCTCATTCTAGCTTTCCAATAAGAATAATTTGAACCATTAAATAAAGGAGGTCTATTTGTGGATTGACCTTTAGCAAATGAAGATCCAGCTTGAGCTATCATTTAGATCTTTAACTCTTGATCGTTGGATCAAATAAAAAATGAGTACTAGCTCTGATATCAATTGTTGGCCCAGATGGCAACCCAAGAGGGGGGGAGTGAATTGGGTTCTTTAAAAAATTTAGTTCTTCAAAACTAAGTGCTCTGATATGAAAGTGCTTAAGTGCAATGTATAGATAAATGCTAAGCACAAACAAATGAGATAGAGAGACAAAGAGACAAAGCATAACAAACACAAAGATTTTATAGTGGTTCGGTGTATCCAACACCTACATCCACTCCCAAGCTTCACTTGGGTCCACACTATAATCCACTTGATTACAGCCGAGTTGTTTTACAAGCTCACAACTCAAAACTTGTTGTTTCCCCTGGGATCACAACGAACCCAGCTGGTTTTTCGGGCTCACCAGCACAAAATCCAACCACAAGCTATCCTTAGCTTGTCTCGAGGTATACTATCTCCACTAATTCAATCCCTTGATTGAATTAGCCAAAAATAGTGAAAAATAGAGTTTTGAATTGATAGCAGCTCATCAAATGGGCAAATATACAATAAAATAAACAAAGGTAAGAAAAGCCTGTTTGAAGTGATTTGGAAGTGAACTTTTCTTCTTTTCTTCTTTTCCTCTTCTCCTTTGAAGGATTGAATCAGGTTTCAGCTCAGATTCTTCACAGAAAATCGCAGTTAAGAAGTTGAGGATTTTAGGGCTATTTGCTTTCTCTCTTCAAATGTTGAAAATCTCTTGGATTTGATCTTGAGAAGCTTTCGAATTTCTCTTTGAACTCTCTGAGATTAATGGACTTAAGCTCAGAGTTTTCTTTTTGATTTCTCTCTCAGGATTTTTTGATTTTTCATAAAATATTTCTCTTTTTCCGTTCTATTTTTTTAACCAGACGAATCTCCTTTTTATAGACTTCAATCCAAGGTTAGGTGAAAAATATAGCCGTTACAGAGTGGTTGGCTTGCTTCTACACACAAAGAAAAATAGCCATTAGAGATTAGGTAGAAAAATCTTATCGTTGGAGTCCGTTCTGACATTTGAAAAATCCATTCCTGACAGGTTGAAGTCGGCTCCAACTTTTTAGGTGTTGACTCCAGATCTTGGTGTCCAAAAATAGTAATAAGAAGTTGTTGAGGAGTTGGCTCCGAAAAAGTTAAGTGTCGGCTCAACGATTTTGGGAGTCGGCTCTGGAATCCAAGAGTGTCGGCTCCAACAATGTCCATAAAAATATGTTCTCTGTATCTCAGGTTGGAGTCGGCTCCAGAAACTCAGGTGTCGGCTTCTGAACTCTCAGGTGTTGGCTCCTGATCTCCAGGTGTCGGCTCCGGAAACTGATGCAGAAAACACTTCTCTGTATCTCATATTGGAGCCGGCTCCGAAACTGTAGGTGTCAACTCTGGACCGTGCCAAAATTTTAGAAATATTCTGATACGCCCTGGGGTCGGCTCCTGACTGTTTGGGTGTCAACTCTAAGTTTTGAACTTACAAATTTTCTTTTCAATTTTGATTCAAAACTTATTTTCCTATACCTTTTGACTGATTGAACATTTTTAATGCCTAAAACACTTCGTAAATTTATCAGAAATAAAATGAATATACTCATGTCTTTTGTTAATCATGAAAATCAATACTTGGGTCAACAATGCTGATGCTTCAAGAGGTAGTGATGGCTGCCCAACTTTGGATGGACGAGACGGTGTCGGATATCCGACTTCTCAAGTCAGCGATGCTAACCCATCTTTAGGGGGATGGAAGGAGCAAAATGAAGGTCCGTGATTCCTATACTTACAATGGCACTCGGAGTGCCAAGGAGTTGAAAAACTTCCTTTGGAACATGGAGCAGCATTTTAAGGCTGCTTGTGTCTTGGAGTAGGAGATGATGCCTATCACTTGCACCTATCTAACGGATGATGCCAAACTATGGTGGCGAACATGGACCAATGACCTCGGGCGGCCCGAGATTCAAACTTGGGAGGCCTTGAAGCAAGAACTGAAGGAGCAATTCCTTCCCTGCAACACTTCTTGGGTTGTCAGGGATACCCTGAAGAAACTAAAGCAAGAGGGCAACGTCAAGGACTATATGAAGGCGTTCAGTTCTCTCATGTTGGATATCAAAGATATGTCTGAGGCAGATAAGTTGTTTAATTTCTTATATGGTCTCTAACCTTGGGCTCAGTTGGAGTTGCGGAGACAAGGGGTGACGACTTGTCTGCCGCATCGGCTACTGCAGAGCGACTGATGGACATCCGAGTTATCAAGCCCCCATCATGTCCCTAGAAGAAGTCCCACCCCACCAACAAGTTCCCTAAGAAGACTCTGAAATAGAAAGATGTTGGTGGGAAGAAAGTGAAGGACTTCGGGAAGGCTAAGATGAAGGCCAAGAAGGATGCTTCTTTATCGAAGAAGGACAAAGGGAAGACTCCCCATCCAGGTTGCTATATCTACAATGGCCCCCATTACTTCAAAGACTATCCAAAAAAGGAGGAAACTGAATGCTCTTATCGCGGAGGAGAGTGATTCAGATTCGGAAGGCCTTGAGCGTATTGCTCCTCTACAAATACTTAATGTTCTGCAAGCCGAGGAGACAACAACGGATAGACCCCGGTTGATGTTTGTCTAAACTGAAGTGAATGGGCACCGTGTCTTGTCCATGATAGACACTGGTGCCATCCATAACTTTGTTATTGAGAAGATGGTGAATCCTTTAGGCTTGAAAGTGTTTAAGCACTCAAGCCGAATTAAGGTGGTGAATTTCCAAGCATGGGCCATGAAGGGCATGGCCTTTGATGCAAGGTTGTCAATTTCGTTTCGGATTATGTTTTGGTTTAGCTTATGAAATGAAATATTTCGGTATCGGATCGTTTCGGTGCTTCGTTTCAGAATATATATATATACATATATAATATAATATAAAAAATTTATTTATAATTCATATTCTTTATAATAATAATAACAACATAAAAATAAAGAGTTTAAGTTTTTAAGAATTTGAAATATATATATATATATATATATATATAATAAAAAATTTATTCATAATTCATATTCTTCATAAATAATAATAATAATATAAAAATAAAGAGTTTGAGTTTTAAGAGATGCGATCGTAGGGATAGGGTAACTAGAATTTTTTTGTTATTATATATATATTTTTTAAAATGGGGATAGGGTAACTAAGATATTTTTTGATATTATATATATATATATATATATATATTTAAATAGTTCTGAAAGGTTTAATAATTCATAAATTGGTCTCCAAAATATATTTTACCGAAACGGCCGAAATATACCAAACGGCTGAAAACGGCCAAAAATGGCCAAATATACCGAAACGCACCGAAACGGCCGAAAAATCTTTCGAAACGAAACGCAGAACTTATCTTTTCGGATAAGCTACCGAAACGAAACGTCTCGGCCGAAACGGCCGAAACGAAACGAAATTGACAACTTTGCTTTGATGTCAAGTTCTCCATCGGCGAGTGGAAAGGCCAATTGGATCTGATGGTGGTGCCCCTGGATGACTTTGAAGTCATCCTTGGCAACAACTTTTTCATAGGCGCCAAAGTTTCCATAATTCTACATATGGGTGGAATTCTCATTGGAGATGAGAAGAACCTTGCTTTGTTATTGGGCAAGGGAGGGATCCTGTTCGTAAAGTGGAGTTTATCTCTGCAAGGCAGTTGGCCCATGGTTGCAATAAGGGCCAAAGTACCTACCTCGCTATGATTGTGGAGGAAGGACCAAAGGAAATGGCGGAGGTGCCGAAGGAGGTGGTTGCAATTTTGTAGTAGTTCAAAGACATTATGCCCCTGATCTGCCTAAGGGGCTCCCACCTTGGCGAAGCATGGACCATCGTATTGAACTGGTGCCGGGCACCAGACCTCCTGCCAAGGCTCCCCATATCGAATGTCGCCTAAGGAGCTGGCCGAATTGAAGCAGTAGTTGGGCAAACTGCTGGATTCTGGGAAGATCCTACCTTCGAAGGCTCCTTTCGGTGCCCTGATGTTGTTTCAAGAGAAGCAGGATGGATCTCTTCGACTCTGTGTTGACTATAAAGGCCTGAACAAGGTCACTATAAAGAATAAGTATCCGGTGCCGCTGATTGCAGACTTATTTAATCGTTTGTCCAAGGCTACGCATTTTACCAAGTTGGACCTGCAATCAGGATATTGACAAGTCCGCATTGCTGAAGGGGATGAACCAAAGACTACAATGGTCACTCGATATGGATCTTTTGAATTTCTTGTCATGCCATTTGGCTTGACCAATGCCCCTACTACCCTTTGCAATCTAATGAACAATGTGTTTCATGACTATATCGATAAGTTTGTTGTGGTCTACTTGGATGATATTGTTGTGTACAGTGAGTCCTTTGAAGATTACTTGGAACACTTAAGGCAGGTGTTTGCTCGGTTGAGCAACAATGATCTTTATGTAAAGAAGGAGAAATATGAGTTTTGCCTTGGGGAGATCAAGTTCCTTGGACATCTTGTGGGCAATAGAATAGTGCGGATCGATCCAAGGAAGGTGCAGGCCATCACTGAATGGCCAATACCTAGCAAAATGATAGAGTTGAGAAGTTTTCTTGGGCTATCCAACTATTACAGAAAATTTGTAGCAGGCTACTCAAGAAAAGTCTCTCCTCTAACAGATCTTCTAAAGAAAGACCAATCTTGGCTGTGGACTGATAGATGCCAAAAGGCTTTCGATGACATCAAGGTGGCCATTTCTTCAGAACCGATGTTGCAATTGCTTGATTTGCTAAACCTTTTAAAGTCCATACAGATGCTTCTGATGTGGTTGTTGGAGGAGTTTTGGTACAAGATGGACATCCGATTGCCTTTGAGAGTTAGAAACTCAAGGATGCCGAGCAAAGATATCCTGCCCATGAGAAGGAAATGCTAGCGGTGGTGCATTGCCTGCGGACTTGGCGAGTTTACTTGATGTGAACCAAGTTCGTGGTGAAGACTGATAATGTGGCCAATACTTTCTTCTTGACCCAGAAGAAGTTGTCTCCAAGACAAGCGCGGTGGCAAGAATTTCTTGCAGAGTATGACTTTCAATGGGAGCATAAACATGGGAAGCATAACCAGGTTGTGGATGCCTTGAGTAGGAGAGGTGTCTAGAAGATAGTTGCTGCTATCTCTCAAATTGAAGCATATTTTTTTGATAAGATCCGAGAGGTGGCTCAGTCGGATGTGGAATATCAGAGGCTGCTTCAACAAGTCCAAGATGGGGAAACTCAGCAATATTGGCTAGAAGACGGTCTTTTAATGGCCAAAGACGGCCGTGCCTATGTTCCTCAAGGTGGAGGACTGCAGACCAGTTGTTGAGGAAAACTCATGACCCTCAATGGGCTGGTCATCCGGGCAGAGAGCGCATGATGGCTCTCTTATCTCGCTCATTCATTTGGCCAAGGATGGAGCAAGACATTGAAGCTTATATTAAATCTTGTCTTATTTGCCAACAAGACAAGGTGGAAAGGCAGAAGGAAGCAGGCTTGCTGCAGCCTCTTTCAGTTGCGGAGAAGCCATGGATTTCTGTGTATATGGATTTCATTAGCGAGTTTCCAAAGGTTGATGGCCTATCATCCATCCTCGTGGTGGTGGATTGCTTTTCCAAGTATGCTGTCTTTATTCCAACAACAGCAGAATATCCTGCAGGGGTGGCTGCGGATTTATTCTATCGAAATATGGTGAACAACTTTGGGTTGCCTACAGAAATTATCAACGATTGGGATGCTCGGTTCATGGGAAGGTTCTGGACTTATCTTTTCTAATTGGCAGGATCAGAGTTAAAATTCTCTACTGCCAATCACCCTCAGACTGATGGCCAGACTGAATGGGTGAATGCTCTATTGGAAGAATACCTTTGGCATTATGCCTCAGCAAATCAACGAAATTGGGTAAAGTTGCTTGACTCTGCTCAGTTCTGTTACAATTTGCATCGGTCTTCTGCAATAGGGTTTAGTCCCTTTGAGTTGGCTACTGAACGACAGCCACTTACACCTCAAGAAGTTGCCTTACAGAAGAAAGGGGGTCTGTGTCCTGCTGCCTATCGATTTGCCAGAGACCAATAGGAGATGTTAGATGAGGCACAAGACAGCCTACACAAGGCTGCCAAGCGGATGAAGAAGTATGCTGATCGGGGACACCGACCCTTAGAGTTCAATGTGGGGGAACAAGTCATACTGAAATTGACCCCACAAATCTAGAAAGGGATTAGCCGAAAGAGTGCACATCAAGGATTAATCCCATGATATGATGGTCCATTTAAAGTTGTCAAACGGGTCAGAAATGTAGCCTACAAGTTGCGGCTGCTTGACAAATTGAAAGTGCATCCCACTTTTCATGTGAGTTTTCTAAAGCCTTATCATCCAAGTGCTGATCCTTCTCGGGTACAGGAATAGCGGGCTCCTCCTACTGTGCGAGTACACTATGAAAAAGAGATTCATAAAATCTTGGATCATCGAACTTTGGGCCACAGTAAAAAGAATCGGCGGACAGAATATCTGATTCATTGAAAGGGTGAATCAGAAGGTGAAGCGAGTTGGGAAATGGAGGCAAATCTATAGCAGTTCAAAAATGACATTGAAAGTACCTAGCAAATATCCCTCCGAGGGCGTTGGGCTCTTTTGGTGGGGGAGGTTTGTCAGACCCAATTTGAATCGTGCTGAATTGGCAGCATGGGCCGGGGGGCACATTGGCCACGCCATGATGTTGGTGGCCGAGCCAATACTTAACCGCGTGGGGGCCTTAGCAGCACGGGCCTTGGCCGCGCGCGCGCCTTTGCCGTGGGGGCCATGGCTGCGCACGCACATTGGCAGGGGCCCATGCCACAATGCTGCTCAGATTGCTGGAACCCCCGGAGTGGCAGAAGGCTGGAGACTGCGCCAGAATATTGAGGGGAGGTACTCACATGATGCTCCAAGGCAAGGATTGGTCTTGGGCATGGCCACGGCTCCGGATGGCATTCCTTGCGCTGGCAAGGGATGGCCATGAAGTCCACATGGCAAAGATGAGACCGTGATGTGGCAAAGGTCGGATGAAGTGGTGGATGACTTGGCAGACCGTTGCTCACAACCCGGACGCAAGGCATGGATGGGCGCGTGGCTCACACGGTCGGATGACTTGGCGCGAACCGTTGCTCGGAGCGTGGATGCAAGGCATGGATGGGTGCGTGGCTCATACGGTTGGATGACTTAGAGGACCGTTGCTCGGAGCGTGGATGCAAGGCATGGGCGGGCGCATGGCTCATACGATTGGGCGCGTGGCTGGCCGAAGGCCTGAGCGAGGTTTCGGTTGCCAAAGATTTTGGGGGAACTGTCCACCACAAGGCTTATATGTAGCTCTAATGTCTTTCGGCAAAGAACACATACTATTTAGATAAAGACCTTGGGACGGATCGAATGTGTGCATATATCTTAAGAATTTTTTGAAAATTCATAACGAAGTTATCTTCCTTTTTCTATTTTGAGTGAGATATACTGACTGAATTCCATGAAGTCTAGCACCATAAAAAATCGTGGCAAAAAAAAAAATTTTAATTCAGACAATCAGCCCTGCGACACCGTGCGACAAGCGCTGCATGCGCTAGCTGTTCCAGGCGGCCAGGGTCGCGCGATCAATGCGCCCCGCCGTCTTACACGGTAAGCATCGCGCACACCAGCAGTCCCATATGGCTAGTGCCATACGGCTGACGCGTCTATGTTGCACGTCCCACAATGAATCAGCGAGGGGCTGACAGCTTGTTTGTAAGCCTATGAACATTGATGGACACCCATACAAATTTTACAGGGTGAGATGCAATAGCTGTTTCACCGTCGAAGGATTAGTCATGTAGGAATTATTTTTTAATCAAGCAATTCGATATGTAGATGGTTTTCTCAAAATTTGAATACGATAGTCTGTTGTTTATTTATTTATTTTTTTTGAGTTGAACAAACTATAAAGCTACAGCATATAATGTTTCCTTGCCAATTTCTTTATAATAGTATTTTAGGTTTGTTATGGTATTATGAACGATTCTTGAGAATATTGGCGGTTTTAACTCAGTTTGATGGTTTTGTATATGTTTTATTCCTCCTATTAATTAACCATTCTTAAGAGGCTCTCCCCAATTTGAAGCAATCCTTGAAGGCTCCACCTCTCCTTCGGTTCAGATTTGCTTATCCTAACATAGATGTTGCTCCAGATCCACTCTACGCCGTATCATGAACTTCAAACCCTTTTTTTTTTAATGGAAGATTGAACGAATTACTTTCCAAAATTTATGAAATGGAAAGAGGAAACGGGAACTCTAAACCCAATTGAAAAGCCAATCTTCGAATGAGCAAGCAGGAGAGAAGGATGGGTCACAAGGATATACAACCAGAGCGTTAGGGCCAGGTCATAGGATATCCCCTCATGCTCTCTATTTGATTGAATATAATTTTTTTTTTTTTTGGTACGGACGGATGAGAACACTATCCTGGTGCGAGTCAATCCAAAAAAATTAGAATACAAAATTTGCTTCAACACTAGGGGATACGGGTCTCCTTGCTTCCATATCCAAAACCCTGCAATACAGGCCACATATGCGTTACCCAATCAGCCGTCAAATTGGCTTCACGATAGATATGTCGGATCTGGGCTCTCTGAATTCCCTGAAGAATAGACCAAATGTCATGGAGCAGTGGATTGCTAGGGACTTGGTTGTAGCTATCCTTGCGAATCCATCGGACAACAGTGAGCAAGTCCCCCTCAATAAGAAGGCTGTGGGCATGAAGAATCCGAACTGCATAGGCAATGCCAGTCCAAGCAGCATAAAGCTCAACCATTGGGACCGTGAAGTCAAGAGTGCCAAAACCACCCGCCGCTAGCAGCGCGCCATCAAATCCACGAATAACGAAAGCTGACCCAGCTAGTCTTTCACGCACACTACCATCAAAGTTAATTTTGACAAGCCTTGGGGATGGGGGTTCCCATGAGATGAAAATTGTATCCTGGTTCGCTGCCGAAGCAGTAGGGGAACCCCAGTGATCAGGAGTGTCAGCATCAACTGCATGGCGATGATGTGCAAACTCTGCCGAAAAGGATATGGCCTTCCGCACAATCTTGTAGGAAGATATAGAATCAACAGAGAAGATAAGCTGGTTACGAGACAATCAAATCTGATAGGCTGTAACAGCCCAAAGAGGGCCCTGTTGCCGTGTAGCCAGTAGAAAACTGTGAAAGAAAGGAAGCCGCAACGAGCCTCTATCATCCTGCGTACAAAGATAATTTATCCTCAGCCATATCCATCTCACTCTGGGGCATCTGAATATGGCATGATCAGAAGTTTCCTCCTCCTGACCATGTAATAGGCATATAGCCTGGATGGCCATCCTCCTACTAGACAGCAAAGAACAGGTAGGAAGACAGTCCCACACAAGCTTCCATATGAATAGCTAGACCTGGGATAGATGGGAAACTTTCATATAATTTTAAAATGTCATATATTTGGTTAACCATGATTTTTATATGGATGTAAGTTTAGTTTCCTATATTTACTAGATATAAATTTTTATATATTAGCTGTATTTATTTTCTCAAATATAATTTTTTTTTATTTTAATTTATATTGCTTATATCATGGCAAACACTCTTATATTGCTGTATATTTTCATCAACATACTGAGAACAAAGTAAACCATGCAGAACTTGATAGAAAGATAGGTCATATGATATATATATATATATATATATATATATATATATATATATATATATATATATATATATATATATATATATATATATATGTTGGGGGTAAAATCGTCATTGCATTAATGTCCGTAAGAGGCGGCTAAGACTAACCTCCTCCCTTCGCCTCCTCCGGGCTTCCGTAGCTCGGCCTCCTCCGGGCTTCCGTAGCTCGGCCCCTTCCGGGCTTCCGTAGCTCGGCCTCCTCCGGGCTTCCGTAGCTCGGCCCCCGTAGCTCGGCCTCCTCCGGGCTTCCGTAGCTCGGCCCCTTCCGGGCTTCCGTAGCTCAGCCTCCTCCGGGCTTCCATAGCTCAGCCTCCTCCGGGCTTCCTTAGCCCGGCCCCTTCGAGCGATCCACAACATAACATCTACCTCCGCGGAACCTGACGCGGGAGAGCCCGAACCTACCTGAGCGGCATCCTGGATAAGGAATCATATCGGAACGTGGCCTAAAGCCTATCGTAACCGCCCCAGGCCTACTCAACCCGATCTCGAGACACCAAGGAGCTCTCCCAGCCGTCGATACCAAAACAAACAGGGTACGGACCCTAACGGCCCCACAACGGCCTGATTCTGTCCGTCTCCGTATCTTAACAACCTCCGGACCTTCCAGAAGGCGCTCACGATCCAGGTGGCAGTCTATAAATATCATAATCGCTGATTCCCTCAGGTACGCAACTCTGCACGCACACTTGCGCGCTTACACCCCCACTCTCACTCTCCTGCTCTCGTCGGTAGCTCGTCGGCACTCCTGCCCTTTGGAGCCCCGATTGGCCGCCCCGGAGAGGTCTCCCGGAGAGATCCACCTCCTCACTATCTGGTTGATCGCCGATTTCTTCTCCACTGACTTGAGCGTCGGAGGGTCTTCCGCGGAGGACCACCCCCAGCGTCCCTTCGCGCGTGGGCTTCTTTTGCAGGTCCGCCCCCCTCTTCCTGGAGATCGACCGCGCCCGAGTCGGAGGACGGATTTCAGCGGCAACAGATTGGCGCTAGAGGAAGGGTCTCAAGTCCCATTAAAACTTGAAGAAAGGAGACAAGGATTCCGATCCGAAGAAGAACCTCTCTGATGGCCAACCGGAAGAGAGCAACCTCTGATGCCCAAGATCAGGTTGCCTCCCAGAGGCCTGATCCGACTGGCGCCACAGCGCCACAGCCCCCACCTGTCGAGACTCCGTCGCCGCCTACCATTCCGGTGACCCAGGACCAGTTCGCTACACTGGTCCAGCAAGTCCAGGCCCTTACCCATCTGGTACAGGAGCGCCTTGCGGCTCCTCCTGCTTCGCGTCCTCAGAAGGAAGCGACGATTTCTTCTTCGCCGGCAACCTCCTCCTCCAATCCGCATGGATCAGCGGATCCCCCACATCGCCCCAGGGGGGACAAACCGGTCCCTCGAACCGGTTATGATAGAGATCCTCCCAGATCTCGGCGAGCCCGCTCCCTCTCTCCGGCGACGTCTCACCATGATTCGACGCCATCCTTGCGGTTCTCGCACCCAGCCCCTCCTCTAGCCGGTGAGGAGGAGATCCGCCGTCAGATCCAAGAGATGCGTCAGGAGCTGGACGCCGCCAAGCAGACCCATCTGCCCCAGCCCAAAGCAGAGCAGGGCATCCCTTTCTCTAAGGGAATCATGGAGGAAGTGATTCCCTCCCACGTTAAGCTGCCAACCGTCGAGCCCTATCACGGCTCCACTGATCCGGACGACCATCTCAGTAGCTTCCGGTCGATAATGATGTTCCACGGAGCATCTGATGCGATCCTCTGTCGAGCCTTCCCATCCACCCTCAGAGGATCCGTCCGAACCTGGTTCAACGCCCTGACACTAGGTTCCATTGATTCATTCGACGAGCTGAGCCACCTTTTTATTGGCCAGTTCGTCAGTAGCCGCCGCCATCGATGAAGATCCGACTCCCTCTCCGAAGTTAAGCAGAGAGAGGGGGAGTCCTTGAGGAATTACCTTGGCCGTTTCAACAAGGCCATGTTGGAGGTGGACCACCTTAATCATGAGGTGGCTATGTCCGCCCTGGCGGGGGGAGTTTCGAAGGAGAGCGACTTCTATTTGGCAATGGAAGTCAGCTACCCCCCATGTCTATCTGATATGATGGCCCTGGCGGACAAGTACGCTAGGGTCGAGGAGTCGCGGAGAGTGGCCCGCGCTGAGCAAGCAAGAAAGAAGCAAGAGCCCAAAGTTCCCGACAGACATCGCCCTGTCCGTCGGCCAAGTCCGCCCCGCCGCCCAAGAGTCCCTCCACGGCCGCCAAGGAATCGCTCCCGGAGTCCTCCCAGGCGATTCAATCGCTACACTCCGCTGACTGTGCCCCGGGCGCAGATCCTCATGGAGATAGAACGCCAACTTCTCCGGCCAGTACCTCTCCGAGGGAACCCGACTCGAAGGGATCCTGCTAAATACTGCCGCTACCATAGGGAGCATGGTCATGACACTGAAGAATGCTGGCAGCTGAAGAACGAAATACAGAGGTTGATTCGGCGGGGACGGCTAGATCAGTTTAGGAGGGCACCCGAGCCGCAGCAGCAAGGAGGTGACCGCCAGCCGAGCTCCCACAACTCCCTCCTCCACCAAATCCGCCTGTGGTTGGCCGTATCAACATGATTGAGGAGGCCGGCGGATCAAGCTCCAGGGGCAACGGTGATGCACCAGTGCCGAAGAAGGCGCGCACCGGTGAGCTCTCCTTTTCCGATGATGACCTTCTTGGGATACAGCTCCCCCATGATGACGCACTAGTTGTATCCCTTAATTTGAACAATTATGATGTAAGCCGAATCCTTGTGGATAATGGAAGCTCGGTAAACGTTTTGTACCTCGGTGTGTTTGCCAGGATGAAATTGCTCATGGAAAACCTTCGAGCCGTGGATTCCACCCTGATGGGATTCACGGCGACGTCATCGTCCCAGAAGGAATCACCACCCTGACGGTCGCGCGGGAACCTGGCCCTTGTAGCCATTGTTCAGACAGATTTCTTGGTAACCGACCTCAGGTCCCCATATAATGCCATATTCGGCAGGCCGGGTTTAATGTCTCTCAAGGCAGTAGTCTCCATCCCGCATCTATCTATGAAGTTCCCTACCGAGCAAGGAGTTGGTGTGGTTCGGGGAAGTCAAGCCATGGCTCGGCAATGTTTCGTTACGAGCCTTCAGTCTAGAATGCCCGAAGTTGACGGGCTAGACGCTCGTGAAGACTTCGCCGAACAGCGGGGAGAACCGGCAGAAGAATTGGAGGAAGTACCATTGGACGAAGCTCGGCCCGACCGAACCATAAGGATCGGGTCGTTACTCAAAGGAGAGCCTCGGCACAGATTGATCAAGTTCCTCCAGAGCAATGCCGATATCTTCGCCTGGACCGCCTCCGACATGCCGAGAATCGACCCCAAGGTTCTCGTCCACCATCTCAATGTGGACGAGAAGCACAGGCCTGTCAAGCAGAAGAAAAGAAGCTTCGCCCCAGAGCGACAAAAAGCCATTGAAGAAGAGGTCGACAAACTCATAAAGGCCAACTTCGTCCGGGAAGTGAATTACCCGAACTGGCTATCAAATGTCGTCATGGTGAAAAAGTCGAACGGCAAGTGGAGGATCTGCATCGACTTCACCGACCTCAACAAGGCCTGCCCAAAGGACAGCTTCCCCTCCCTCGGATCGATCAGCTCGTGGACGCCACCTCAGGCCACCAAATGCTATCATTCATGGATGCCTATTCCGGCTATAATCAGATCCGAATGGCCCCTGAAGATGAAGAGAAGACCGCCTTCATAACCGACCGAGGTACCTACTGTTACCGAGTTATGCCTTTCGGTCTTAAAAATGCAGGAGCGACCTACCAGCGGCTGGTCAACAAGGTGTTCAAGGAGCAAATCGGCCGGAACATGGAGGTGTACGTGGACGACATGCTGGTCAAAAGCAAGGAGGCGTCACAGCACGTCGAGGATCTCTCGGAGAGCTTTGCAACGTTGCGCAAGTATGGGATGAAACTCAACCCAACCAAATGCGCCTTCGGCGTCAACTCGGGAAAGTTCCTCGGCTTCATGGTCTCCCAGCGAGGCATCGAAGCTAACCCCCAGAAGATTCAAGCTCTCCAACAGATGACGCCCCCAGCATAAATTAAGAGGTCCAGCGCCTAACCGGGAGGATAGCGGCCCTTAACCGCTTTGTGGCGCGGTCGGCCGAGAGATGCCTCCCCTTCTTCAAAACTCTCCGATCGGCCAAAAACTTCCAGTGGACTCCCGAGTGCCAGAAATCATTTCAAGAGCTCAAGAAGTACCTCGGCTCGCCTCCGCTCCTCAGTAGTCCGACCCCAGGAGAGACCCTATTCTTGTACCTGGCTGTTTCGGAGAGCGCGGTTTGTTCGGTGCTAGTCAAAGAAGAAGCAAGGTCCAGAAGCCGATCTATTATGTGAGCAGGCTGCTCCGTGATGCCGAGACGAGGTACAGCAGGATTGAAAAAATGGTGTTGGCCTTGATCACCTCGGTTCGAAAGCTGCGACCATACTTTCAAGCGCATGCTATAACGGTCCTGACTGACCAACCATCAGGGCGGTGATCCATCGTCCGGAGACGTCGGGGAGGATGGCAAATGGGCCGTCGAATTAAGCGAGCATGACATACACTTCCAGCCTCGCCCAGCCATCAAAGCTCAAGTGCTAGCCGACTTCCTCCTCGAGTGCACCATCCCGGAGGACGGTTCTACCCCAGACTCCCTGGAAGAGCCAAAGTCTGGAGCCCGGTGGCTCCTCCACGTCGATGGGTCGTCCAATGCACATTACTCCGGTGCAGGTCTAGTTCTCACCAGTCCTGAGGGGATGGCCTTTGAGTATGGCGTCCGATTCTCCTTCCCGGCTTCCAACAATGAGGCCGAGTATGAAGCTCTGCTAGCTGGTCTCCGGATCGCCCGCAACCTGAAGGTGGAGAAGCTCAGCGCCTTCACCGACTCTCAGCTGGTGGCTGGCCATGTTCGGGGAGAGTTTGAAGCTCGGGAGCCAAATATGATTCGGTATCTCCAGGAGGTGCGTAACTTGCTTCCTCATTTTTTGAATTTGAAATTATTCAGATTCCCAGATCTGAGAACGCCCGCGCCGACCTACTCTCCCGACTGGCGACCACGGAGACAATGGATGCCGAGCAAAAATTCCACCTGGAGACTCTGGAAAAGCCGAGCATCATGGAAGCCGACCGAGTGATGCAAGTCGAAGCCGAACCATCCTGGTTCGACCCTATCCTCAGATATCTCAAAGAAGGGTCGCTTCCGTCCGACCGAAGAGAGGCTAGGAAGCTGAAGGCTGCAGGCCACCCATTATGTGTGATTGACAACCAACTTTACAAGCGGTCTTTCTCCATGCCGCTGCTTAGATGCCTTCGCCCATCCGAAGCGGACTATGCTCTGCGTGAGGTACATGAAGGGATTTGCGGCAACCATCTGGGAAGCCGGTCCCTATGTCACAAGTGCTGCGACAAGGCTATTACTGGCCGACCATGCAAAGAGACGCGGACGATCTGGTCCGAGCCTGTGATCCCTGCCAGAGACATTCAAGCATCCAGAGACTCCCTTCCGCCGAGCTAGTTTCTATATCCTCCGCTTGGCCCTTTGCCAAGTGGGGGATGGACATCTCGGCCCATTCCCGCTTGCAACGGGACAGCGAAAATTCCTATTGTCGCCATCGACTACTTCACCAAATGGGTTGAAGCGGAAGCAGTCGCACAAATTACCGAGGCACGGGCCGAGACTTGTGTGGAGGTCCATCATCTGCCGATTCGGCCTCCCCCACACTATAATCACCGATAACGGCAAGCAGTTCGACAACTCCAAATTTCGTCAGTTTTGCGAGGAGCATGGAATCCGACATCACCTCTTCGGTCGGGCACCCACAAGCCAACGGAGCGGCCGAGGTGACCAACAGGACCCTCCTCCAGGGAATCAAAGCTCGCCTCTCCAGAGCCCAAGGCAGGTGGGCGGATGAGCTGCATCATGTCTTGTGGGCCTACCGCACACCCCGAGAATCCCGACCGGCGAGACCCCATTCCGAATGGCTTTTGGCACAGAGGCCGTCATTCCTGTGGAAGTAGGCCTCCCATCATTGCGGGTGGAGAGTTACTCAGAGGAAGCTAGCAACGAGCAACTCCGCACCAACCTCGACTTGTAGAGGAAATCAGAGAGAAGGCCCGAATCAGGACGGCTGCTTATCAACAGAGGGTGGCCCGGTACCATGCCTCCAGGGTCAAGGGGAAAGCCTTCCTACCTGGCGACCTTGTCCTCCGAAAGCTTCTGTATCCAAACCGCTGGAGCAAGGAAAGCTGGCGCCAAACTGGGAAGGCCCATACCAGTAGCGGAGATTATTGGACCAGGAACCTACAAGCTGCAGATCTGGATGGGAAGTCCATTCCCCGAACTTGGAACGCGGACAACCTTCGTAAATATTATCAATAGGGTATGTCCTCTTTGAATTCATTTTTTGCATGCCTCACCGCACGCTCCTGCTTATCTGTTTCCTCAAAACCTGTCGCATGAATCATTATGCACCATGTTGTTATAAATTGCAAGGAGAAACGGATACTGCTTACCAATCCTCGGCACAACCGAGTTATCTGTTTGAACAGGAATCTCCGAACCTTGGCAGGGCCAAGTAAAATATTTCTCCGAACCTCGGCAGGGCCGAGCAACAATCTCCGAACCTTGGCAGGGCCAAGTAAAATATTTCTCCGAACCTCGGCAGGGCCGAGCAACAAATCTCCGAACCTTGGCAGGGCCAAGTAAAATATTTCTCCGAACCTCGGCAGGGCCGAGCAACAAATCTCCGAACCTTGGCAGGGCCAAGTAAAATATTTCTCCGAACCTCGGCAGGGCCGAGCAACAAATCTCCGAACCTTGGCAGGGCCAAGTAAAATATTTCTCCGAACCTCGGCAGGGCCGAGCAACAATCTCCGAACCTTGGCAGGGCCAAGTAAAATATTTCTCCGAACCTCGGCAGGGCCGAGCAAAAAATCTCCGAACCTTGGCAGGGCCAAGTAAAATATTTCTCCGAACCTCGGCAGGGCCGAGCAACAATCTCCGAACCTTGGCAGGGCCAAGTAAAATATTCTCCGAACCTCGGCAGGGCCGAGCAACAAATCTCCGAACCTTGGCAGGGCCAAGTAAAATATTTCTCCGAACCTCGGCAGGGCCGAGCAACAAATCTCCGAACCTTCAAGCGAACCTCGGCAGGGCCGAGCAACAATCTCCGAACCTTGGCAGGGCCAAGTAAAATATTTCTCCGAACCTCGGCAGGGCCGAGCAACAAATCTCCGAACCTTGGCAGGGCCAAGTAAAATATTCTCCGAACCTCGGCAGGGCCGAGCAACAAATCTCCGAACCTTGGCAGGGCCAAGTAAAATATTTCTCCGAACCTCGGCAGGGCCAAGCAACAAATCTCCGAACCTTGGCAGGGCCAAGTAAAATATTTCTCCGAACCTCGGCAGGGCCGAGCAACAAATCTCCGAACCTTGGCAGGGTCCTCCGAACCTCGGCGGGCCAACGAGCCATGGCAAGGCCAGGTAAAAATCATTCGGGCTAAAACCCCAGCAAAAAGTCTAAACCAGGCCTCGACCAAAGCCGAGCGGCCCCCAAATAGTCCCCGAAGGACTTCGTCCGGTTTGAAAACGAGCGCGTTAAAAAAAACCGTCGACGCACAAAAAAGAAGCCACCATTGGCAAACCCCTTTCGAGGCCATTAAGCCCCACGTAATCGGCCAAAGCCCCAGCAGAGCTAGAGATTCCCTCTCTGCTGCTGAAAATCTTTGGGTAACGCCCCTATAACCCGTCGTTCAAAGAGCCTATATCACGCGCAAAACGATGGGGCCACGCCAACACCCTAATTCATCACACGATCAAGGCTATAAACTCTTAAGAAGAGGACTTCAAAAAGCAGATCCATTTTCATTTAAAAAGGGATTACAAAGAGACAAAAAAGCAAAAACAAAAACAAGAACAGAGGCCCGGATCAGTCACTCCCGGAGGCTAGCACCTCCAGGCGCTCCGTCAGGTCGGCCACTTGCTGACGAAGGGACGCGATCTCCTCCCTTTGCCGGTCCGCCAACCGGCGTGAGGCCTCCGCCTCCCTGACGACACGTCCAAGTACTCTTCGGCGTCCTCGCGAGCTGCTGATTGCTCGCAAGGCCGACGCGAGGCTCAGTCCGTCAACAGTGACGAGGTGCGCCTCCCCTCCGAACGCGGCAGGCTGTTGAGCGAGGAACGCGAGCTCGCCTGATGATCGCCCTGGAGAGGCCATTGTTTCGGAATTTAAACCGAGGGATGGCCGAAACCAATCCCTCGGTCATATTTATACTCGCCAGGCAGGTATCTCGATCGGTCGCGCCGTAAACCGACCCATGAGAGCTTGCCACGTGTCACCATTCAATGCTGAGAATCCAAAGTGTCGCGCCCATCCCGAGCGAGATCGTAAGCGCGAGCAGATTGTTCGGGAATTCCCCAAGCAGAACATTTTCCGATCTGTCGGCCCTCGCAATAAATGCTTTCGCGCTTCCCCGAGCCTCTTAAAGCTGGCCCTCTTCCTCGGAAAACGGGAAGAGGCATTCGGCCAATAACCTGTCCCCTCGGGAAGAGTAGCGTCACCAATAAAAGCGTGACAATATACCGCCCGTTCCGCTCTGGCGCCCCTTATCAAGCGCCACGTGGACCTGTGGCCTCCGCTCGCTCCCTTAGCTCTCTCCACCTGGGCCGAGATTCTCCGAACCTCGGCAGGGCCGAGATCTCCGAACCTCGGCGGGCCGAGCAACAATTCTCCGAACCTTGGCAGGGCCCTTCGCCAAGTCCGAACCTCGGCAGGGCCGAGCTCCGAACCTCGGCAGGGCCGAGCTACAAATTCTCGAACCTTGGCAGGGCCAAGTAAATGTCTCCGAACCTCGGCAGGGCCGAGATTCTCGAACCTTGGCAGGGCCAAGTAAAATGGAACCTCGGCAGGGCCGAGACCTCGGCAAAGCGAAGCAGCCAAAAAACCAAGAAACCAACCAAACTTCGGCCAAGCCGGATAAATCGGGCTCTGCAAAAATACCTTCGACCAGAGCAAGGAGCATGTTTCGCCGAATGATCTCTGAATCGCCGCGACCTCGATTAGTTCGGGGCGTGGATCCTCGTCTAAGGACGAAGCGGGACGCCTTTGTACCCCACAAACAACAATGACACAAGCTCGGCACAAGAAAAGATAGAGATTGAGAAACAAAATAACTCTCTTTATTGCCGATCAAGATCAGTTACAAATGCCTCACAGGC
Organism: Calamus simplicifolius; assembly: GCA_900491605.1. NCBI lineage: Eukaryota > Viridiplantae > Streptophyta > Magnoliopsida > Arecales > Arecaceae > Calamus > Calamus simplicifolius. Next base: position 295,811 of record UESW01003902.1, on the reverse strand, counting down.
GTTACAAGAGCATTGAAATGCATAAAATAAAACAAATACAAAACTCGGCAACTGCTCCAAAGCAGACCTAGGCAACTGTGATGTTCCGACGGCCGGATCGACAAATCAGGCAAACCACGAATCAGTCCCCTGGGCGGATGAATTAAAAGATCCAAAGGAGGCATGGCCCGCGGATGCTGATTCTGGATGGCCATCCCAAACCCACCCCCCTGGAGGGGGTGCTGGATCACGGGTCGCTCGCCCACCGAGGTACCGGGCCTCCCGACCCCGGTTGCTCCCACCTTCCCCTTCCCGTGGCAAGGATTCCCCCAGGCGGGACGGGAACCCAAGCCAGGAAGGAGGGAGAGTCTGCGTGCATGGGGGGCGTGCACTTCCTGCCAAGCCCCCGAAGGGGCCGCAAAGGCCACACTGGAAGAGTTATATGTGCGCTCTCCGTGTGATCTCTGCGCCCCCCTGTGCGCTCTCCATATGATCTCCGGGACTCATCCCCTAAGGGCGAGCCATTCTTCAGCAGCTCCCCGGTCGCCCCAGCTATCCGGCGGCAAGGAGCCTATGAGAGGAAAGCTCGGTCCTCCCACTCGCAACAGCAGAGAAACGAGCATAATGGAAACTCTGATGGAAAAGACACTTTGGGGATAACCAACATGACCCCCTTTCTCCCCTTTTATAGCAGGAAAGAACCGGGAAAAGCTATCAAGCTGAAGCCCCGAGATTCAAACACCTGGCCCACGCCTCCACGTGGCCCCTCAGGATGAACGCAGCACCCCACTGCGCGCCAAGCCCACCGCCTTATGTGACGTGTACGGAGATCCTTCCTGATCCCGAATCGGTCATTAAATGAGGAAATCGTCCACTGACGCTTCGAAAACTGGCAGGTTCAGAATATCGTCCTTTGAAAAAGTACTCTCCAATGGGACGGTTGCATGCGCGCACGACGAATCCTGCATGGGAAAAGAGCACCTTCCGAAAGCTCTGATGCAGCTTTATGCCCCCCACTGCGCCGTATCATCTTCTAGTGAAATAAAAACCGAATTCCTGCGGGACAGCAGGGCGCTGGCAGAATAGCAGGAAGCGCGAAGACCTATTTTATCTGTCAGCCCCAGCCGACCTATTTATCTGTCGGCCCCAGCCGACCTATTTTTCTGTCGGCCCCAGCCGACCTATTTCGCTGTCGGCCCCAGTCGACCTATTTTATCTGTTGGCCCCAGCCGACCTATTTCGCCTGTCGGCCCCAGCCGACCTATTTTCCGTCGGCCCCAGCCGACCCATTTGTCGTCGGTCCAAGCCGACCTATTTGCCATCGGCCTTAGCCGGTACGTTTCCTTCATCTCGAATAAGGATGACCTAAGAGCATCAGTGAGCCATAGGTCGCTCACAAGGCGAAGCTAACGACAACGAAATCACGCAAGAAAACGCTCAAAGCGAAAACAGGAAATTCTTTACTAAGAAACGTCAGACAAATTCTAAAAAACGAAGATACAAGAGCTCCTAAGGACCGGGAGCGTCAGCTTTAGGAGAGCCCTCAGTCACATCTGCGGAAGCATGACTAGATTCGCCCTTCTCCAATATTTTCGCCCCCTCGGCGGCAGTTTGCGACCGCCCCTCAGAAGCTGCAGCTTCGCTGGGACCAGGGGCGGCGCCAAATCGGCGTCAGAAGCATCAGTATTCGTCTTCATCTTCTTCTTCTCGGACTCGCCATCTTCGGAGTTTCAACGCTCAGGAAAGAAAGATCCCATTCCGGGTGCT
>UESW01003902.1:237950-289568 GCA_900491605.1 Calamus simplicifolius | reverse complement strand
GGCCAGGTAAAAATCATTCGGGCTAAACCCCAGCAAAAAAGTCTAAACCTACAGCCTCGACCAAAGCCGAACGGCCCCCAAATAGTCCCGAAGGACTTCGCCGGTTTAAAAACGAGCGCGTTGAATAAAAACCATCGACGCGCGAAAGAAGCCACCATTGGCAAACCCCTCGAGGCCATCGAGCCCCAGTAATCGGCCAAAGGCCCCAGGCAGAGCTAGGAGATTTCCCTCTGCAAAATCTTTGGGTAACGCCCCTATAACCCGTCGTTCAAAGATACATCAGCGCGCAAAAAATGGGGGCCGCCAACCCCCTAATTCATCACACGATCAAGGTAATCTCAAAAGAGGAACTTCAAAAAAAGAATTTTCATTTAAAAGAGGAGAGCTACAAAGAGACTGCAAAAACAAAAACAAGAACGGGCAGAGGCCCTGGAGTCAGTCGCCCCAGAGGCCAATAACTCCTCCAGGCGTCCCGTAAGGTAGCCACCTGCTGACGAAGGGACATAATCTCCTCCTCTTGCCGGTCCATCACCGGCGTGAGGCCTCCGCCTCCCTGACCGAAACGTCCAAGAACTCTTCGGCGTCCTCGCGAGCTGCTCATTGCTCGCAAGGCCCGACGCGAGGCTCAGCCATCGACAGTGACGGAGGTGCCCTCCCCTCCGAACGCGGCAGGCTGCTAAGTGAGGAATGCGAGTCACTTGACGATCGCGCTGGAGAGGCCATTCTTTTCGGAGCTCAACCGAGGGATGGCCGAAACCAATCCCCCTCGGTCATATTTATACCCGCCAGGCAGGTATCCCGATCGGCCGCGCCGCGCCGACCCATGAGAGTTTGCCACGTGTCACCATTCTAATGCGTGAGGAATCCAAAGAGTCGCCCCTATCCCGAGTAAGATCGATAAGCGAGCAGATTGTCGGGGGTTCCCCAGGCGAACATTTTCCGATCTGTCGCCCCCGCATTAAATGCATTCGACGCTTCCCCAGGCTGCTTAATACGCCCCTCTTCCTCGGAAAACGTGGAAGTCCGTCGCTCGGCCGATAACTTTCCCCTCGGAAAGAGCAGCATCGCCAATAAAAGCGTGACAATACGCCGCCCGTTCCGCTCGGGCGCCCCCTTATCAAGTGCCACGTGGACCTAACGCCGTGGCCTGCAACGGCTCGCTCCCTCCGAACAATAATCTCCGAACCTCGGCAGGGCCGAGCTACAAAATTCAACCTTGGCAGGGCCAAGTAAGTTCTCCGAACCTCGGCAGGGCCGAGCTACAAATCTCCGAACCTTGGCAGGGCCAAGTAAAATATTTCTCCGAACCTCGGCAGGGCCGAGCAACAAATCTCCGAACCTTGGCAGGCCAAGTTATTTCTCCGAACCTCGGCAGGGCCGAGCAACAGTCTCCGAACCTCGGCAGGGCCGAGCTACAATAATCTCCGAACCTCGGCAGGGCCGAGCTACAAATTCTTCGAACCTTGGCAGGGCCAAGTAAAATGTTCCCCGAACCTCGGCAGGGCCTAGCTATAAAATTCTCCGAACCTCGGTAGGGCCGAGCTACAATAATCTACGAACCTCGGCAAGGCCGAGCTACAAAATTCTTCGAACCTTGGCAGGGCCAAGTAAAATGTTCTCCGAACCTCGGCAGGGCCGAGCTACAATAATCTCCGAACCTCGGCAGGGCCGAGCTACAAGTCTTCGAACCTTGGCAGGGCCAAGTAAAATGTTCTCCGAACCTCGGCAGGGCCGAGCCACAAATACTCCAAACCTCGGCAGGACCGAGCTGCGAAATTCTTCGAACCTTGGCAGGGCCAAGTAAGATGGATACTCTCTGCCACGCCTTGCTGCCCAAACGCAGCATCGACCAACCCCAGGTCGGCAAACTTGTCTGCGAGGGATCCGCGCCCGGATACAAGGCCGACCTAATCATGGCAGAGAACGCCTCCTCAATACTAGCGTCCAAACTGTCGGATGGACCAACCCCACCTGAGGGACCAGCCTGGGCGGCCTCCGCCTGAGAGGCCTTCAATCTCCCGGCCTCCTCCGTCAAGTCTGGCTTGGGTTTCCTCAGATAATTCGGCTAGCCCAAGAGCCAGCCTCCCCCAAAACCTTTCTCGAAGAAGCCCCCAATGCGGGGCTCCCGCCTTGCTGCGTCCCCTCCTTCGACGCCTCTTCCTCGATGATCACCATTTGTGTGTCCGCCACCAGGCCCTCCGAAATCCCAGCCTGTTCCACCACTTGCGTCTCCTCCACAGGCTCCCCCGAAGCCTCAGTCTGACCTGCCTCACTGCTACCGTATTCCCCTGCAGAGAGGCCGAGAGAAAGTTCCCCCTGAACCTCCTCAACAGCAGTCCCCTCTTCTAAATCCGCCGCCTTTTCCTCTTTCAGGGGGGACGCGGTCGGATGAGCCATCGGAGCCTCATCTGAGTTATCCGATATCTCCAACACGAGAGGGTCGGAGGCCATAACCTCCCTCCCCGGGCTCTCCTTCGCCCCCGGCGCTTCTGCCATAACTGCCCCGGCATCCGGCGGACTCCTCGCGGAAGCATGAGCCCTTTTTTACGGGCCGGCCGCTGTCCGCGCCGCTACCTTCCCCGGGGCGCTTCCCTCTCTTCCTCTTGGAGAGGCTCGACAATGCCGACCTTGCGGCTGCCACATCAAAGCACACATACTCAGAATCAAGCACGCTAATTGAAAAAGATACATGGCACGAAAGAGACTCACCTTGCGGGTCCAAGGGGCTGAGCCCGGCTGCGAAGAGGGCCCCCTCCGATAGCAGGTCATTAGCCGAAAACACCTGCCCGTTGCGGAGGACGTCCAAGTCCTCCTCTTCCTGCGCCGACAAGGCCGGATGCATCTCCGCATCCCTTACAACATCCCCCCATCTCCGAGGGAAGTCGGAGCCAACGTTCCCCTCCGTGATGACAAACCGACTCTTCCACCCCTTGATGGAAGAGGGCTTATCCGCGATCACGTTGAAGGATTTCCGGAGCCCGATGTACGGCCACTCCGATCTCCTCCTGGGAATCAGGTGGTAGCAGGCGCAAAAAAGGGGAAGGGTGGCAACGATCCGAATCTGGTGACACATCGAGATGAACCCGATGACATTCCGCCAACTGTTCGGAGCCACCATTGACGGGCTGACATTGTAGTGGGTCATGATCTCCTTAACCAGGGGATGGAGAGGAAAATGAAGACCCGCCTTTAAGCTGTCTTCGTAGATGAAGACCCCGGACTCTAAATCTCGAGTAACCCTGTCTTCGGGTTCTGGCACCCGTAGGACGATGTCCAAGGGCAAGCCATACCGTTGATGAATCCTCCCCAAGTCCTCAGCAACGATCTCGGAGGCCACATCGTCTGGGCTCATCGCCATTGAAAGAGGTACCAAATGAAAGCAACGAGCGTCGAAGAAGATGAAAGACCAGAACCCACTTGGAAGCAAAGCGAGAAGACGCCAAGCGCGCATGCACAATATGCATATATATATACGCCAATGCGGCCGCCACTTCGCTTCTCTACCAAGGGAGCCTCCCTAAAAAGGTGGGGCGTCCCATCCTAGGCGCCCCAAATTGCCTCGACAAACACTCGATCGATCAGGATTCGGGGCGTGGCGCGATCCCAGCCGCTCGCGAGGGAGCCTTAGCCCCGAAGGCAAGACGGCCATGTCGCATTAATTAGGGCATCATTGCGCAAGCCAGTTAATCCAAGACGTCCCATCCAAGATGCGCCATTCGAACTCGTACTCCCTACGCTCGAACCTACGCTTCGAACTAGGGAGTGGAGGGCATGTGTTGGGGGGTAAAATCATCATTGCATTAATGTCTGTGCGAGGAGGCTAAGGCTAACCTCCTCCCTTCACCTCCTCCGGGCTTCCGTAGCTCGGCCTCCTCCGGGCTTCCGTAGCTCGGCCCCTTCCGAGCCTCCGTAGCTCGGCCTCCTCCGGGCTTCCGTAGCTCGGCCTCCTTCCGGGCTTCCGTAGCTCGGCCTCCTTCCGGGCTTCCATAGCTCGGCCTCCTCCGGGCTTCCGTAGCTCGGCCCCTTCCGGGCCTCCGTAGCTCGACCTCCTCCGGGCTTCCGTAGCTCGGCCTCCTCCGGGCTTCCGTAGCTCGGCCCCTTCCGGGCTTCCATAGCTCGGCCTCCTCCAGGCTTCCGTAGCTCGGCCTCCTCCGGGCTTCCGTAGCTCGGCCTCCTCTGGGCTTCCTTAGCTCGGCCCCTTCGAGCGATCCACAACATAACATCTACCTCCGCGGAACCTGACGCGGGAGAGCCCGAACCTACCTGAGCGGCATCCTGGACAAGGAATCATATCGGAACGTGGCCTAAAGCCTATCGTAACCGCCCCAGGCCTACTCAACCCGATCTCGAGACATCAAGGAGCTCTCCCAGCCGTCGATACCAAAACAAACAGGGTACGGACCCTAACGGCCCCACAACGGCCTGATTCTATCTGTCTCCATATCTTAACAACCTTTGGACCTTCCAGAAGGCGCTCACGATCCAGGTGACAGTCTATAAATATCATAATCGCTGATTCCCTCAGGTACGCAACTCTATACGCACACTTGCGCGCTTACACCCCACTCTCACTCTCCTGCTCTCGCCGGTAGCTCGTCGGCGCTCCTGCCCTGTGAAGCCCCCGATTGGCCGCCCCGGAGAGGTCTCCGGAGAGATCCACCTCCTCACTATCTGGTTGATCGCCGATTTCTTCTCCACTGACTTGAGCGTCGGAGGGTCTTCCGCGGAGGACCACCCCCAGCGTCCCTCCGCGCGTGGGCTTCTTTTGCAGGTCCGCCCTCCTCTTCCTGGAGATCGACCGCGCTCGAGTCGGAGGACGGATTTCAGCGGCAACAAATTATATTTTTATATTCAATAATATTTTTTATTTTTATATATTTATACTTAAAAAAGCATATATAATGACATCTAAATATGTACGATATTATACTATAAAGAATATATGCTAATTATCCATATCTTATCTTTAAGCATGAGAAAAATTTAGCCTCATGAAAAAAAAAAAGAAAAAGAAATAAAAATAGAAAAGCAAAGGAAAAAAATAATGAAAAAAAAGGTAGGTGCTCGGAATTATCATGAAAATAACGGAAAAGAAAATTTAAATTTTTAAAAGATTCGATAAAATGGTGATATATGTGAATCGGTCCTTTTGTGATAGAGCACGACGATCTAATCGAGGCTTGACCATGCCAACTAGCTGTCATCCTAGAATTAGTCATGACTAATTTGAGTTTTTTTTTTATTACCAAAGGAGGGAACTAGCACATAAATAAAACGGGGCCTAAATGTTTCGCTCCAAGATGGATTCCTTCCTTGACCTGCACCACCGCAGCTTCACCTCAACATTAGAAGACGGACTTTTCAACATGTGCAAGTTTCATCTCATATGGTATCAACCGCAAACTCAAAAATACTAACCCATTCTAAATGTTCTGCCTCACATTGCCGCCTTGTTTCAAATGATCCATAATGTTGAAGATAAGTGGAATGCCTTGGAAATTAGAGCCTCAAATTTATTTGAGTGGAAAAGCTCATACAACCCATTGTTTCATCCTAAAATAAATAAATAAATAAAAATTTATTATTTAAACTTCTTGACTCAATATAACTATTCAACATCTTCTCGGTATGTTGATACACTGCAAGAAAAAAAAAATCAAGAAAGAAAAGAAAAAAAAAATGAAAAAAATAGCATACAAAGAAATTTATGTGGTTTTGTCTAATTGACTTATATCCATCTTCGTATAAACAACAGAAATTTTATTAAAAAAATAATAAAAAATTATAATGATTTTTTTCTTATTGGAGACTCTCACACACAAAACCCTAGACTTGCTTACATCTAATACCTTCTCCAATATTTCAAAATATCACCCTGGGTTACTTTGAAGGTTAAGACTACATATACTTACATAAAAGGGATCTATATTGTCGACACAAATTATGACTTATTTTTTTTTATACATGACAACATTCATAATGTTCAATATAAACTAGGACTCACATTCTCCATATATACGAAAATATGTCCATCTTGAGTTTGTTAATATCAAGATGAACATTAACACAATATATAATCAATGAAGAAATAAACACTCCCAACCCACATCCAAATTGACATTGAAATATAATCAAATTCAATCACAAACATACAAAACACATTTATAGTGACCATTAATCTACACGATGCATACCATTTGTAATAATCTCATCCAGAAAACTTAGCTAAGAAGTTATTGTTTGGAATTCTAATTCTTATATAAGAGCTCAGAATTTCAGTACATAATCAATGTGAGATTAAATGCTTACCAGTATGAGTTCTCACAAACTGATCTAAATAGGTACAAAGGCAATTAATAAAATGTGCCTATTGATGTTTTCTTCTAGTTCTTTATTTTCTCTCTCATCTAGGGATGACAATTTTTTTTTGTTTAGCCGTTTACAGTTCAATACCATTTCTAACAGAATCCCTGGTCTAAATGGGTTAACGAGTGCAAAAATTACCTATATAAAAATGTTGGAAATCTAGTGTATTTCAATATTCAAAGCCTTTTGACGTGATAAGTCCTTTTATCTGATACGTCGTTCTCAACCGGTAGGATAAGTCTTTTGAATTCAACCGGTAGGATAAGTCTTTTATTTTCTTTTTGACCAGTCTTTTGACTTATACATCTCTACGTACGTGATAAGTCTTTATTTCTATTTGACCAGCTGTCACGCCCTAGACCCAAAATTTTGAGCTAGGGTGACACCCGCCGCATGCCGGGCATGCAAGGCGTCCCGAAATTTACATATTGATTAATATAAGGCAATAATTATAATTAGGCCATTCAAATCCATAACTTAACACAAACCATAAATATAAGTTTGGGCTACAAGCCCTACACACAAGTAATACTGGGGTTACAATGATATAAAAAAGAAACTGATTTATATAGAAGCTCCATCTACCCCATAAATCCATCTTCAATCCTGAGGCTCTGAAAACATTGTGAGATTTACATGAGCTCACACTCAATAAGTAAGCCTATAATAATAATATAAAATAGTCATATATCATCATATCTTATCAAGATATTATCAAGTCATAATTTCATAAACTTCCAATTCAATGCATTTATCATGCTATCATAACAAGCATATCACTACTCAATTAATTTGGAAGCTTGTACAATAAATACCAGAAAATGTATGTAAACAACCCACTGTTTATATGATCATTTTATATTATATTTTATGTGTCCCACGGCCCTGCTACACCTCAATCAGCGCACATCCTCTAGATGTGTGGCCTCCACATGCCACCTCATCGTCAATCATAGCACATCCTCTAGATGTATGGCCTCCATATGCCATATCATCATAAGTCAGAGCACATCCTCTAGATGCATGGCCTCCACATGCCATATCATCATCAGTCATAGCACATCCTCCAGATGCGTGTAGCCTCCACATGCCACCTCATAATCAAATAGAGCATATCCTCTAAATGTGTGTGGCCTCCACATGCCACATCATAGGAGAACCGCGGTGACACATATAAATATAATTCTGGGTCATCTTTATACATGCATATCACACATCATGCATCATCATAAGCATAATCTTTTCATATCACATAAACAGTAGTTTGTACGTTCTTAATCATTGCATGTAACCAATTCACTTTGCAAAGTTAAAAATAAACATATACATCATATTTGGCATAAACACAATCAACCATTACTTTGCAAATTAATACCAACTGTTATAGCAAATATTCAATTAAATACTCATGATACAGTTTACCAATTTCTAAATAATCAATAAATTCAATTTCATAAGTATACATAAAATTAAATACAATAATTTATAATTTATAAAATTATTATATTTGGCTTACTTACCTCAATATGTAACTCCAAAATAATAAACCAGCTACTTGGACAACTGGGCACCTACGAATTATTTTTATAATTAGATCTCTAAAATTTGAATAATAAAAAGATTCCTACAACTCTACCCGAACTAATCCATGGGCCCGACTTTGGGCTTGAATATCTCCCAATAAAAGCGTCCAAATGGGGAAATAAAATTATTCCAAGAAACTAGAATTCATCCTGAATCTGGCCATAATTTTATTTTCCATTTCTCGGCCCATTATAGGGTCCAAAACCCTGCCCAAAAGGGCTCCAAGAATGGCCCAACGGGCCCATAGGATGGCAGCCCAGCCGGCCCAATCTGTTATCTTCCTCCAATCCTCTATTTCAACCGAAACAGGGGCTGGGATGAGCCGGCGGCGGCCCTGGCCGTCGGCCAAATCGGAGGCGGTCCGGCCATCGTTGGTCGGACCGAAGCCGGCTGCCGCCACGGCCGGCCACCCCCCCTTTCTCTCTCACTCAATTTCTCTCCCTCTCTTTTTCTCTTCCGGCTCCCACGCAACGCGGGCTGTGCCGACGTCGACTCCGGCCGAATTGGAGTCGGTCCGGCCGCTGTTGGCCGGACCAGAGCCGGCCGCCGCCACGGCCGGCCCCCCTCCTTCACTCTCTCTCCAATTTCTCTCCCTCTCACTCTTTCTCCGTTTTGATTCCCGGGTGGATTTTACCATGCCGGCAGCGGCCGGCCAATTGAAGGCGGCCCGACCACCATTTGCTGGACCGGAGTCGGCTGCCGTCGCGGCCAGCCCTTCTCTCTCCCTCTCATCCTCCAATTTCTCCCTTAAACTCCTCTTCTCTCTCTTTATCAGCCGCGGCCTGTTACAGCGCCAGCGGCATGGTCGGCCACCTTGGCCGACCGGATCTCTCTTCTATCTCTCTTCCTTTCTCTCACGCTCTCTCTCTCTCTCCCTCTCTCTCTCTCAATCTGGCATGGATAGGGAAGGATTACCTGAGGAAGATGTCTGCCAAGATGAAGGAGGGAGTCACCCTCCGTCACCCTTTAAACCCCCCACATGACGCTTCGGTCAAGTAAAAAGATCGGGAACCCAGACGTCTGGCCAGTAGCCTAAGCGACAACATGACTCCCTAGATGCCAGGTGTCCATATTTAAAGATGGGGGTTACACCAACCGTTGACGCTGATCGACCTTTAAACTGAATCGTTATTCCCGTTGGATTGATTTGTCGCTCTCAACCGGCGCTTGCTTCCTTATAAATATTCGAAGCAATGACATTGTTTAATTCTATAAAAACTTTATGCTTTCTATTCCATCCTTATCCGGAGATTCATTCCTCACCTTATCCAGTCTAGATTGTTTCCGTTCTTATCTAGAGAGAAGAAATCATCTCGGTTGTTCATCCTCTTCTGACATTGGTGTGTGCATGCCTGTTAGAAGACTTACTATTGTATCCTGGAGGGTAGTCGTGCTCTGATCTTCTGCACCGAGATATTATCTCCGAGAGGCGCGAATATACTCTTAAGGACAGTGCCCTGCACGCCACATCAACTTCTCAAATAGATATGATCTTCCTGGGTACTATCTTTTCCTCAAACTTATCTAACAATCTTAAGAGTAGATATAGACTTTATTATGGTTGCTGCTACTAAGTCCTTTCCTGATACATCCAAGATTGAGCAATTTATTGGTTCCCATTATAAACGTTGGCAAGAGAAATATTTTCAATATTAGACGTACATAATATTGGATATGTTTTGACTAATCCTAAACCTGAGAAAGAGAAGGACCTTCTAACCTGAGAAAAGGCTAACAGAATATGTAGGCATACTATTCTTAGTACTCTATCCAATGAACTATTTGATATTTATTATCCTATTAAATCAGCCTCTGAAATTTGGGAAAGCCTTAAAAGAAAATATATTCTTGAAGATGCCGGTTCTCAGAAATTTGCTATAGGAAACCTTTTTAACTTTACCATATCAGAAGATAAGGATATGTCATCTCAGATCCATGCTTTCCATGTTCTAATAGATGACCTTAAAAATAAAAATATTATTCTTCATGATGCTTTTATGCTGGATCCCTAATTGAAAAATTACTTGAATCTTGGAAAGATTATAAAAATAATTTAAAGCATAAAAGAAAGTCTATGTCCCTTGAAGACGTTATTGTGCATATTATGATTGAAGAGCAAAATAGAGCCCGAGAAAAGATAGAAAAGGCTAAGGAAATGACTAGTAAGGCTAATCTAATAGAGGATGGATCTAGTAAGGATAAACACAAGTCCTATAAGTCCAAATATAGAAACTGATATGACTGATCCCGCGTCATCAGAATAAAAGGTAACAGCAGCTAACGGAGATCACCATCTCCCGACCCCGAGACCCCCTCCGGTCTTGGGGTGCACCAGCATCATCCCACCCTCGGGACCCCTTCCGGTCTCGGGGTGGGATCATCATCTCTTGACCCCGAGACCCCCTCCAGTCTTGGGGTGCACCAGCATCATCCCACCCCCGGAATCCCTTCCGGTCTCGAGGTGGGATCATCGTCTCTTGACCCCGAGACCCCCTCCGGTCTCACGGTACACCAGCATCATCCCATCCCCGGGACCCCTTCCGGTCTCGGGGTGGGATCATCATCTCTCGACCCCGAGACCCCCTCCGGTCTCGGGGTGCACCGGCATCATCCCACCCCCGGGACCCCTTCCGGTCTCAGGGTGGGATCGTCATCTCTTGACCCCAAGACCCCCTCCAGTCTCGGGGTGCACCGGCATCATCCCACCCCCGGGACCCCTTCCGGTCTCGGGGTGGGATCATCATCTCTTGACCCCGATACCCCCTTCTGTCTTGGGGTGCACCAGCATCATCCCACCCCCGGGACCCCTTCCGATCTCAGGGTGGGATCATCATCTCTTGACCCCGATACCCCCTCCGGTCTCGCGGTGCACCAGCATCATCCCACCCCCGGGACCCCTTCCGGTCTCGGGGCGGTATCATCATCTCTGACCCCGAGACCCCCTCCGATCTCGAGGTGCACTGGCATCATCCCACCCCCGGGACCCCTTCCGGTCTCGGGGCGGTATCATCATCTCTTGACCCTGAGACCCCCTTCGATCTCGAGGTGCACTAGCATCATCCCACCCCCGGAACCCCTTCCGGTCTCGGGGTGAGATCGTCATCTCTTGAACCCGAGACCCCTTCCAGTCTCGGGGTGCACCAGCATCATCCCACCCCTGGGACCCCTTCCGGTCTCAGGATGGGACCACCATATCTCTACCCCGAGATCCTCCTTCGGTCTCGAGGTACGTGGGTATCATCAACGATTAGCATACAGTTCAACCGTCGAAAGGAATGACAGCTCCGGGCCACATGGCGCGCCCACGTGATTCTCCGTATGCCCATGATTGCACCCTGTTATGGAGGGCCATGCCTCATAACGGCGTATGGCACACTGCATGTTCCTGTGCGTGGCCGTGCTCCGTTACGACGTACGATTCGCTACCACTTGCGACTGTGCGCGGTCATATCAAACAACGGCGCGCACCTAATGCCATCGCAGTTGTTAGACATGTGTGATATCACGTTGACAGGTAGTACGGGATGCCTTCGGTACGCACAGCGATGGTACGATGGCGATCTTTCGGAATAGTAAGATAGGATATTCGGACAGGTATAAAAACACATGCCCACACTGTAAGTAGGGATCCAAACTCTGGTTTTCTAGCTTTCTTCCTCCTAGCAAAACCCTAACTGCCTCAGCTCCTTTCCACTGAGTGGTTCTTTGTCTGATCCAAGTGACTGACTTGAACGTCGGAGGGTCCCTACCGAAACCACCGGTCTCCGAGGACTTTTCTTGCAGGGGTCCGAGGAGAAGGACGTCTGTCTTCCCCGACGTTTGAAGAAGGTGACTTGGCGTCATCAGATTGGCGCACCAGGAAGGGGGGAAGAAAAGAAAGACATCGAACCAGCAGCTTACTTTTTCCTCTCTTCAAGATCTTGAAGCCATGGTGACAACCCGGACGAAGGGAGTTTCAGCCGGTCGCGCTGGGGGCAGCGCCGCGGGACCGGTCCACCCGCGGAGGCCCCCCGGCTCTCATAGCCAGTATTCCGAAGCCGCTGCACCCCCGGGGGGCAGGGCCTTCTATTCCTCAGGACGATGCTCCCGCGCCTGCTCTGCAACAGCTCCAGGAGGATCGATTCACTGCCCTGGTTACGCAGGTCCAGTCCTTGGCAGCGGCAGTTCAGGGCCTGCAGCACCAGCAGGCGGCCGTGCAGCAACCGAAGCCGAATCCATCTGTCCCGGGGGTGGTGCAGCCCAGCCAGCACTCCTCCACCGGAGATCGCCGGTTCCTATGGATCGTTGCCATCATCTCCGGCCAAGCCTCACCACCGCGAAGCTTCTAAGAGACATTGGTCTCCTTCCCACCATGCTAGTGTCTCTCCTAAGTGGCGGCATGGGAAGGAGGCAGAGCGCCCCCGCCGGCACGCCGTCCCCGTTCTTCATCTTCTGAATCTTCGGGGAGGGTTCCTTTGATGGCTGGATGCCTCGTCAAGCCGAGCGTCGACTCGAGGAGTGTAATTAGAGGCTGGAGGAGCTTAGCTGTCGGATCACCCACCTGCCAGAAACAGACTACGACAGCCGGCCTCCCTTGTCTCGCCGCATCATGGAGGAGCCCATCTCCACCAGGTTCGCCTTCCTCAACTAGATCCATACGATAGGACTACAGACCCCCTGGACCATTTGGAGAGCTATAAGGTACTCATGCAAGTCTAGGGGGCCACTGACTCACTTATGTGCATTGCCTTCCCTGCCATCCTGAAGAAGGCTGCTCGAGCTTGGTACTCCCGTCTGCCGCCACGAAGCATCGATTCCTTCCGCCAGTTGGAGAGGGCTTTCTTGGCCCATTTTGATGCTTGCCGGAAGATTCGAGGGTGGCGGACAGTCTCTTTGCTGTCCAGTAGAAGAACGGTGAGCCCTGCGGGACTATGTCGCCCGGTTTAAAGAAGCAGCTCTGGAGGTCTACAACCTGGAAGACTCGGTGGCTACCTTGCCTTGAAGCGGGGGCTCTGCCCTTCTCGCTTCGCGTATTCTCTTGACAAGAAGCCGTTGAGCTCCCGGCCCAGAAATACATCCGGGCAGAGGCCGACTTTTCTCGACGCGAGGCTGGTGGGAGTGTCCCCAAGAAGCCGGCCCGACCGGAGCCTACAGAAGTTTGCCCCGGAGGCCTGAGCCTCCTCGCCGGCCAGACAACTGCCCCCGAGCCCCTGCATCAAGAGACGGACCCTACACCCCATTGCTCGCCCCGATATCTCAGATCCTGCTCGAGATTGAAGGGGAGTCTTATCTGCAGTGCCCTCCTCCCATCAACCCGAAGATCCCCCAGAACAAGAACCTCTACTGCCGCTACCACCGGGACCACGGCCACGACACCGATGACTGCCGTCAGCTGAAGAAGGCTATTGAAGACCTTATCCAGCTGGGCCATCTAGGAAAATTTGTTCAGAGGAACAACCCGAGAGCTCCTGGCCCGTCAGCGCCCCCGTCGCCGGTGATCGACAATGCCCGATGGAGAAGACGGTAGCGATGATTTCTGGGGGGCAGGAGGCCCGTCGAAGAGGCCAAGAGGGGAGGGGGAGTCAGAGTCTGTAATTCCTTTCTTCGAAAAGGACTTAGATGGGGTAGTGAATAAAAATGATGATAGCGTCGTCATGTCTATGACGATCGCAAAGCATTCTGTAAAAAGAATTCTAGTTGACAGTGGGAGTTCCGTAGATGTTTTAAACTACGATGCCTTTATTCATCTGAACTTGTCACCTGATCTGCTTCGACCTGTCACTATGCCTCTGATGGGATTCACAGGAGATTCTGTAAAAGTTGAGGGGGAGGTCACTCTCCCTGTGATGGCTGGTACAGCCCCGTGTCAGAGCACTATTCTTATGAAGTTCCTGGTGGTTCGTGTGCCCCTCGCATACAACGCGATCCTCGGGAGGCCCGGGCTCAACCTCTTGGATGCTGTCATATCCACTAAGAGGCTCCTCGTGAGGTTCCCCACCAGCAGAGGAGTCGAGAAGATGCGGGAGAGCAGAATCCGCCAACACTTTGCTATCACTTGGCCCCTAGTCCGCAGGGGACGACACCTGCACCGACACCTGAGACGCTTGACCGTGAGACTTGGAGAAAAGGGTGAGCCAGCCGAGCGGCTGCTTGCCTTTCCCCTCGGGGAGGACTCCGCACGAACGGTCCGGATTGGAGCCTTACTTCCAGAGGAGGCTCGTGACCGACTCCTCACCTTTCTGCGGGCCAATGCGGACATCTTCGCATGGTCGGCGTCGACATACCGGGGATTTGGATGAGGTGATCACGCATCAGCTTAACATTCGGCCGGGGTGTCGGCCTATCCGGCAGAAGAAAAGGAGTTTTGCCCCTGACCGACAAAAGGCCGTGGATGAGGAGGTGCGAAGCTGCTGGCGGCCGGTCACATCCGCAAGGTGCATTACCCGGACTGGCTAGCGAATGTCGTAATGGTTCGCAAGGCCAGCGGGAGTTGGAGGATGTGCGTGGACTTCACCGACCTCAACAAGGTGTGCCCTAAAGACAGCTTCCCACTGCCCCGAATCGACCAGCTGGTGGACGCCACGTCCGGGCATGAGACTCTTAGTTTCATGGATGCGTTCTCGGGGTATAATCAAATCAAGATGAACCCGGCGGATGAAGAAGCAACTTCCTTTATCACAGAAAAGGGGATTTATTGTTACAGGGTGATGCCTTTTGGGTTAAAAATGCCGGGGCCACTTATCAAAGATTGATGAATAAGGTCTTTGAGGACCAGCTAGGGTGCAACATGGAGGTGTATGTGGATGACATGCTGACCAAGAGCATAAGTGCATGGACCATGTTGCTGATCCTTGAGGAGACCTTCAACAACTTGCGCGGTATCGGATGAGGCTTAACCCCCACAAATGCCCTTTGGAGTGGCAGCAGGCAAGTTCCTGGGTTTTATGGTGACCCAGCGAGGGATCGAAGCCAACCCTGACAAGATCAGGGCTATCTTGGAGATGAGGCCCCCAGCCAATAAGAAGGAGGTACAACGCCTGACGGGGAGGATGGTGGCCTTGAGTCGTTTCATGTCAAGGTCGGCAGAAAGGTGCCTGCCCTTCTTTAAGGCGCTGCGCAAGGTCAACGGCTTCGAATGGACAAAGGAGTGTCAGGGTGCCTTTGAAGAGTTGAAGCAGTTTCTATCCACTCCCCCGTGTTGTCCAAGCCTAAGAATGGAGAAGAGCTCTTCCTATATCTTGCAGCCTCCCCGAGGCTGTCAGCTCTGTGCTCGTGCGCATGGATGCCGATGGGGTTCAGAAGCCAATCTATTACACCAGCAAAGTACTCATGACGCCGAGACCAGGTACTCGAGAACCGAGAAGATTATTTTTGCCTTGGTGGTCTCTGCTCAACGCTTCCGACCTTATTTCCAAGCTCATCCCATCATGGTGCTCACGGACCAGCCTCTTCGAACCATCTTATCTCGCCCCGACACCTCCGGTCGGTTGGCCAAATGGGCCATTAAACTAAGTGAGTTTGATCTGTCCATCCGGCCAAGGTCAGCCATGAAGTCTCAGGTGTTGGCTGATTTCTTGGTCGAGTGTTCCTGGACCGAGAGAGATATGGAGGGGGTGCGCCCGGAGGAGTGTGGGACCCTCCCTCAACTGAGGAGGCAGACTGGATCTTGCATGTGGATGGAGCCGCAAATTCTCAAGGAAGCGGAGCCGACTCATTCTCGCGAGCCCAGAGGGAGACGCAGTGGAGTATGCTCTCAGATTCCAGTTCCCAGCAACTAATAACCAGGCGGAGTATGAAGCCTTGTTAGCGGGGATGAGGTTAGCTGAGGAGTTAGGCGCTGGGCGTTTGAGGGCCTTCACGGACTCTCAGCTTGTTTCTGGGCAGATCACCGGGGAGTACGAGGCTAGGACCCAACCATGTCCGATATTTGAGCAAGGTGCAGTCCCAAGCGTCTCATTTCTCTTACTTCCGCATCAGCTATATCCCCAGAGCGGAGAATGCCAGGGCCGATGCATTGTCCCGCTTAGCCACTTCGGCCGACGGACGCTGGGAAGAACATATGTGGAGCATCTACAAGCCCCGAGCATCGAAGTTGTGGATGAAGCATTGCCAGTGGAGCAAGAGCCCTCCTGGATGGACGCCTACATCTGGTATTTGACCGACGGCACTCTCCCGGAGAACCCCGCTGAGGCCAGGCTACTCAGGCGGAGGGCCCCGAGATTCTTGATGATGGACGGGAAGCTTTATCGAAGATCCTTCTCATACCCAGTCCTCAGGTGCGTGGGGCTGGCTGAATCAGATTACATCCTCAGGGAGATCCATGAAGGCATCTATGGGAGTCACCTGGGGGGCAGAGCCCTAGCCTACAAGGCCTTGCGGCAGGGGTACTTCTGGCTGACAATGAAGGAAGACGCGGCCGAGCTTGTTAAGAGATGTGATAGCTGTCAGCATCACGCTAATATCCAGCGACAGCCGACGTCTCACCTAACCCCCTTGGTAGCACCTTGGCCCTTTGCCCAGTGGGGCATGGATATCCTGGGACCATTCCCCCGGCCTTCGGGCAGCGAAAGTTCCTCTTGGTGGCGGTGGATCACTTCACCAAGTGGGTTGAAGCCGAGGCCCTTTCCAAGATTACCGAAAGCAAAGTGAGATCCTTCTTTTGAAGTCCATCATATGTCGGTTTGGGCTACCGCACACCTTAGTCACTGATAACGGCCGGCAATTTGACAATGCGCCCTTCCGGGAGTTCTGCTCCGAGCTGGGTATCCATCAGAGGTTCACTTCCGTCGGGCACCCTCAGACCAATGGGGCGGCCGAGGTGACTAATCGAATCATTCTCCAGGGGCTGAGATCTCGGCTAGATGACTGCAAGGGGCGATGGGTGGAGGAGCTCCCCAACGTGCTATGGGCCTACCACACAACGCTGCGAGCCCCTACTAGGCGAGACGCCATTCAGCTTAGTCTTTGGATCCGAAGCCGTTATCCCGGTGGAGGTTGGCGCACCGAGCCCTCGGGTGGAATCATACAGCGAGGAAGGTAACCCTGACCAGCTGCGAGCCAACCTCGACCTGATGGAGGAAGTACGAGACCGGGCGCGACTTCGGATGGCGGTCTACCGGCAACGGGCCGCTAAATATTACAACGCCCGTGTGCGCCCCAGGACGTTCCTGCCAGGAGACCTGGTCCTTCGATGGGCTGAGGTCTTGAAGCCAGCAGAGGGAGGCAAGCTAGCTCCAAATTGGGAAGGCCTTACCGGATCGCCGAGACACTCCGCCATGGAGCTTACAAGATTGAGGAACTCGATGGGAAGCCACTCCCTAGGACATGGAATGCAGATAACCTTCGCCAGTATTATCAGTAATGTATTCCTCCTCTCATGTCAAGTATCATGCCTATATTCACTTGGGTTTTTACCCCTCATTCTATATTAACAAGATTCGATTTTAGCTACTGAGATCTTTTCACAAAAAGCCTTGGGCCAGTCAGGCATAAAGCCCGACCCCGTCGGCACGAAAAGCCCTGGGCCAGCTAGGCATGAAGCCCGACACCCATCGGCACCTAAAGCCCTGCACTAGCCAGGCATGAAGCTCGACACCCGTCGGCACCTAAAGCCCTACACCAGCCAGGCATGAAGCCCGACACCCGTCGGCACCTAAAGCCCTGCACCAGCCAGGCATGAAGCCCGACACCCGTCGGCACCTAAAGCCCTGCACCAGCCAGGTATGAAGCCCAACACCCGTCGGCACCTAAAGCCCTGGGCCAGCCAGGCATGAAGCCCGACACCCATTGGCACCTAAGCCCTGGGCCAGCCAGGCATGAAGCTCGACCCCGGTCGGCACCTAAAGCCCTGCACCAGCCAGGCATGAAGTCCGACACCCATCGGCACCTAAAGCCCTGCACCAGCCAAGCATGAAGCCCGACACCCGTCGGCACCTAAAGCCCTGGGCTAGCTAGGCATGAAGCTCGACACCCATCGGCACCTAAAGCCCTGGGCCAGCCAGGCATGAAGCCCGACCCCGGTCGACACAAAAATCCCTGGGCCAGCCAGGCATAAAGCCCAACCCCGGTCGGCACAAAAAGCCCTAGGCCAGCCAGACATGAAGCCCGACCCGGTTGGCACAAAAGCCCTGGGCCAGCCAGGCATGAAGCCCGACCCCGGTCGGTACAAAAAGCCCTGAGCCAGCCAGGCATAAAGCCCGACCCCGGTCGGCACAAAAAGCCCTGCACCAGCCAGCATGATGCCCGATACCTGTTGGCACCTAAAGCCCTGGGCCAGCCAGGCATGAAGCCCGACACCCATTGGCATCTAAAGCCCTGCACTAGCCAGGCATGAAGTCTGACACCCGTCGGCACCGAAAGCCCTGCACCAGCCAGGCATGAAGCCCGACACCCGTCGGCACCTAAAGCCCTGGGCCAGCCAGGCATGAAGCCCGACACCCGTTGGCACCTAAAGCCCTGGGCCAGCCAGGCATGAAGCCCGACCCTGGTCGGCACAAAAAGCCCTGGGCCAGCCAGGCATAAAGCCCGACCCCGGTCGGCACAAAAAGCCCTGGGCCAGCCAGGCATGAAGCCCGACCCCTGTCGGCACAAAAAGCTCTGGGCCAACCAGGCATAAAGCTCGACCCCGGTCGGCACAAAAAGCCCTGCACCAGCCAGGCATGAAGCTCGACACCCGTCGGCACCTAAAGCCCTGGGCCAGCCAGGCATAAAGCCCGACCCCGGTCGGCACAAAAAACCCTGGGCCAGCCAGGCATGAAGCCCAACCCCGGTCGGCACAAAAAGCCCTGGGCCAGCTAGGCATGAAGCCAGACCCCGGTTGGTACAAAAAGCCCTGGGCCAGCCAGGCATGAAGCCCGACCCCGGTCGGCACAAAAAGCCCTGGGCCAGCCAGGCATGAACCCCAACCCCGGTCGGCACAAAAAGCCCTGGGCCAGCCAGGCATGAAGCCCGACCCGGTCGGCACAAAAAGCCCTGGGCCAGCCAGGCATGAAGCTCGACCCCGGTCGGCACAAAAAGCCCTGGGCCAGCCAAGCATAAAACCCGACCCCGTCGGCACAAAAAGCCCTGCACCAGCCAGGCATGGAGTCCGACACCCGACGGCACAATGTCCCGCCGGTCAGATAAAGATCAACCCCCACATGCGCCATAAGCCATAGGCCTACTTAGCACAAGGCCCGACACTCCTGGCAAAGCGTTGCGCCGATGGTCTTGAGGAACCCGCCTACCTAACCTCCAACTACCAGCGTTTCAACTCCAAGAAACCTATCCTCCCTGGCCCCAATTTTCGGTCCTAGACGGCTAAGGTGGAATAGCTCGAGTTGAGAGTTATCCCCTGGTGCTATCGGGACTAATGGGACCATGGTGCTGCGTGATGATGATGATGTGGCACTTGATGCGGATGGTTTGGAGGGAGAAAAAGTGGCCAGGAAGGAGTGTCGATCAGCTCCCTATCGGCCGAAGATAGCCTTGGGGTCGCACGCCTCTTATGGATTACGACTGTCCGAGTGGAAGAGGTTGTCATTGTGAAGTGCCTTTGAAGGAATTTATCTCCTTCTTCTGTTGATTTAGATACATCAGCCCGCTGATGGTCTGCCCCTCAGGGAATCAGGTTATTGGAATGGAGGCACTGGGGCCCTTGCTAATGGGCCTGAGCTTTAAGTTGCTGATGAGCTTGAGCTTGAGGTTGCTCTTGAGGATGCTCTTGCTCCTGAGCCTGAAGATGCTCGTGCTAATGAGCTTGATGGTGGTGAATCTCTCGGCGAGGAGATCTTTCACTAATGGAATGTTGGCTGGCCTAAGCAGCAACTAAAGAGGGAGCGAAAGCTCTTGCTAGTTGCTGTGTGGTCGTGAAATACTTCTCCTGGAGCTTTTGGACAGCTGCTATTAATGCTCAAATTTGCAGGGCGAGGGTGGCATGCTTTTTGGCTTGAAGTGGTGACGATGGTGGAGCAGAGAGCTGGCCTCCTATTGCGCAGCCCATTGAGGGTGCCCCCCAGCGTGACTGGCGGAAGCTCTTTGGGCTCTTGTCATCACATCGTTTTGATCCATCATGCTAATCTAAGAGGAACAAGGATCTGCAAGCTAGCATCATTGATGATCCGTGCTCTGCCCCACCTTTCTGGCATGCCAATCTATTGACGCTAAATTACCGTACTCAAACGTTGCGAGCATCCGGTCGCCTTCTCCAGATGGGATCTTTCGACGAGCTTCTCGCGCTTGGAAGCCTGCAAACAAGTCCCGGGGACAGGAGATTCTGGCGGGGACCCTCTGACGCTCAAGTCAGTGCTTTGGGCAATAGCCGTGAGCTTGAGAAAGCTCGAAAGAGAGAGAAAGGCTTTGAGAGGTGCTCTCTCTTAGCAAGAATGAGTGTTTAGGAGTGTTGTGTGTTGAGTTACCTGATCGGGGGTCCCTCTTATCCTTTTTTATTGGTGCTTAGAGCCTGCCAGTTTTGGGGCTTGGAGGCTGTGAGACTAGCTTAGAGCATGGTCATTTGTCAGAGCATTGATGATGGGGGCAGCACAGTGGGGCTAGTCTCCATGTGATTTATCAGAGCTACAGGCTGTGTCCCATCAGAGTAGGTGGCTGCAGTTGGTTGGCAGGTGCTGTTTGGCTTGGACAGCTGTTGCAGGCTGCTACAAGGTATGGCCGACCGTTATGGCGTTTGCTAGACGTGTCCCCCATGCCACCCTTCTATTATCCTTTATGGACAGTGATGGGCGATAAAGCCAGGCACGTGGGCCTCAAAGTGTAGCCACTGAGGCAGAAGATGAAATTTGGAGTTGAAGCTGGCTCTGTCCCTCGTGGAGTATTGATTATAGAGTACGTACATGGCACTATTCATGTCCTTAGATGAGCTCCAGAGAAGGCCTTGGGTGAACATTTGCATGGCACTTGTTCATGGCTGAGCACTATTCATGGCCAAGCATTATTCATGGCAGAGGGAAAGAGGCCGAGCACTATTACATGGCCGAGGGAAAGAGGCGGAGCACTGTTCATGGCCGAGGGAAAGAGGCCGAGTACTGTTACATGGCCGAGGGGAAGAGGCGGAGCACTGTTCATGGCCGAGGGGAAGATGCCGAGCACTGTTCATGGCCGAGTACTGTTCATGGCCGAGGAGAAGAGGCCAAGTACTATTCATGACCGAGGGAAAGAGGCCAAGCATTGTTCATGGCTGAGCACTGGCCAAGCACAATTCATGGTCGAGGAAAAAAGGCCGATCTTAGTGAGGTTACCACTACCCATGGGGCTTACTGGCCCCGTCAATTTTGTTATCAGTAAAGACTCTAAGAGCTATTTTGTTATCTACAAAGATCTTTAGAATTTTTTATTAATATGTTCCTTACTAATTTGTGTAAAAGAAAGTTAAAGAATTTTTTTAATATGCTCTATATAAAGGGTATATTTGAGTTATTTTGTAATCAAAAAAGAGTTATAAAAAACTCAAGAAAATAGTAATCTTTCATCTATAAGTCAATACCATATGCCAGGCGGTCGGAGCTCATCGATCCAGTACCACCGAGGCATAGACTCGATGGACGTCATCTCCCTCCCCCGAGGGTTCACCGACCTCCGCTCCACCCATGTACGACGACAACGCCGTCGAGACCCTCTCCTTCTTCCTGGTCCGGGACCAATTGTCGACGAACCGGCCACGCCCTGTTGATCTCCCGGTTCATCACGCTCTGGAGCTCTCTTTACTATTCTTCTCTTTTTGAGAAAGTATGTAAATATTTAAAATCATTGTCACCCCAAACCATGGGTTATCCCTTGAACTTATTCCTTAGGGATCCCTTGATGTTGCTTATTCCCTCAGGGATGCTATCCCGTACATCCAGGGATAGCTTTTAGGCTATCAAACACTACCTTAAAATCATTGTCACCAACGCACTTCGATATGGTTGCCGGTGGATCATTGGCCTTGTAGCCAACTCGCTCTTTGTTAGTTAGCGTACGTGTGCGTGGCCTTGGGTCATGCTAGGTGGGGCATATCAAGACCAGAGCTAGGAGAAGAGGCGCGATCGTTTTGAGCAAGATGCAGCCAACGAAGAGAGGCACTTCGATGGCCAAACGGTGCAGGTATACAGTACTATATATGGCTCCCAGAACAGCTTGAGAACCTTTTATCTTGTAGCTGAATTAACACTTATTTAACATGGTGGAATTGTTCAAGTTTCGATGGTAGAAACGTAGTAAAGTAACAATCTTTTAGTTTGATGTTGTCTAATTGGAATTCTGTAACTTCTTGAAGAACTTGGCCTAGCATGGCGGGCATGGGCAACCTACACGGCTTTAAGCTAAAAATTTGCTACTAAGGAAAAAGGAACGAAAAAGGGCGACTCATAGTCATTGCTCGCCAGACCAGCGTCCAGTTTCCACCTACCGCATAGGCTGTAGGGGTCCATGGTTTCTTAGATGGTCGCTATGTACGTGCGTTCGGGTGCAGATCATGTATTGTTAGGCCACAAGGGATGCATGTGCTTCATTTATATGCACGCCAATTTGATGGATGGTCAAGGTATTGGTGACCATCAAATTTGCTAATCGCTAAGCATTGCTTGAAACTTCTCAAGCTTCACACAGATTATATGAAAGGACCTTTCACTAGCTTGACGTAGAAGGCTTTCTTTCAGCTAGCTTGTTTTTCATGATAACTACGTACCTCACATCTGTTGACGTCTTTTTCCTTGTCTGGTTGAACATATTAAATTTCAACATAAAAAAAATGCATAATAAATATTTTTAATAAGATTGGACCACCTTTTAAAAATATTTAATGCGATAAAAGGGATTGAGATATTTAATGCAACATAATTTTTGTAAGAATCTAAGCCTTTTTAAGTACTTACTATTGAAAAAAAAGAGGATGCTTGGTTACTCTCCTTCAATAGAAAGAATCATCAAAAGTTTAGTAACTCTCCCTATGCTTAGTATTTTTTGCTATAAATTAGTTCTATTAAATGTGTATTTTTATCTAAAATTCTGCTTATATAGATAGAAGTTGAAAGCACTGGTGACATAATAAATCTAGATCTATGGCTTTGTACATACTTGGATGAATATTGTATACACTTGGAAAAGTGTGTATACGCTTAGCTTTTCCTATTTGCACTTGATTTTTAATTCTATGTACTTGAAAGAATCCTGTACATATCGATACCATCCTGCACATAATTGAAAGAAATCCATATGCATTTATATTTTAATCCTGTACATACTTATATCACTATGTATTCACTTGAATGAATGTTATACACACTTCAAAGACTATGTACATACTTAACCCTTCATGCACACACTTGAAAGAATCTTGTATGTCCTTATACTACCCTATATATGGGTGAAAGAAATATGTATATACTTATATTTTAGTTTTGTACAAACTAGAAGTATTTTGTATGCACTTATACCATTATATATGCACTTAGCTCTTTCCTGTACATGCTTGAATTTTGTCCCTATACATACTTGAAAGATTCTTGTACATACTCGTGAGATTATGTACACACTTAATCCTTCCCCATACATAAATTTTCATTTTATACACACTTGGAAGAATCCAGTATACGCTTAGTCCTTCCTTGTACGCACTAAAATTTTAACCTTATACACACCTAAATGAATGCTATACACACCTTGAAGACTAGGTATATGCTTAGCTCTTCTCTGTAGGCACTTAAATTTTGACCTTATACATACTTGGGAATCTTGTGCATACTTGTAAGACCATATGCATAATTAAAATTTGATCATATATACACTTGGATGAATCATGTACATACTTCAAAGAATGCATACACACTTAGCTCTTCGTTGTATATATTTAAATTTTGATCCCGTACACATTAACTCTTCATTGTATATATTTAAATTTTGATCATGTACACATTAACAAGAATCCTGTATGCAGTTATAAGACTATATACAAATTTAGCTCTTTTTTATACATATATTTTTATTTTATGTATACTCTCTATACACATTTTTGAGAGGTCGAGGTCTCAATCTAACTTGACAGAGCATTGTCCTTCAAAAGAGCGACAACGTGGTTATTTATGTGGGCACCCCCATCCTCCAGGGCCACCGACAACAAATCCTGTGCACTTGTGGTATTCGGATAGAGTTCTATTAGCCTTATGTAGCGCTCCATAAAGAGCTAGGAAACTCCAACAAATTATTACAAGCGGCAAACACTCAAAAATACTTCATATTAAAAACTTTTTTTATCATCTGCTTATATATATATATATGTGTATATGTATGTATGTATGTATGTATATCACTATAAAAAAATCAAATCAACACTAAGCATCATCCTGCTTAGATAATATTTTTCATGACATCCTCATGTAGTTTATAAGATCACATTCATAATCGATAGCATAATCATCGATACCAACATTATAATCATAATTTCCTCCAAAACACCTTTCTTTCATTTCATATCATTTCAAGAGTTTATGATGCATCACCAAAATTCACGGTACATATATGCATAAACATATACATGAATGTCATCCCACACTAGCTCAATATATAAAGCTATTATCTATACACTCTTGCCTCCAAGCAAGCTCCACCAATTAAAGATCCGGTTCTGCTAATCCTTTGATCCTGTCAGATGAGCTCATTGATCTGAAAGTAAATATTAATTATAGAGGGGTAAGACCTAAGTTCCAGTGACTAAATAACTATCTAACTGTGAGAAAATTGAGAACCACACCATCATAACCAAATAATAGGCACATATAGCATGAATAAATATAAAATCCATATCTTGACATGATATTGAAAACATAAAATATAGCTTATTCTTCGAATAATACACATCTTTAAATGAAGCATCATAGCAGTACTCTTCCTACCGAAAAATATCTCCATACATGGATATATATACACCTTTTTGAAATGATGAAAGATAACTTAAAATTTAGCTTATGCTTGCAACAAAATACCAATGCTAAAATACTCTATTTAATAACTTTTTCACTGAAAAATAACTCATTTATATGAAAATTCATACATTATGCATTCTATTTTAAAACATGTACATTCTTTTCATACAGCCCAAATTCCTTTATTTAATTTTTGATTCCCATCAGGATCTACTTTGTCCACTGGTATCTCATATAAACCATTCCTGTGTCTCATATAAACCATTCCTTCCTACGATAAATACTTGGCCCACTGGCCCTTTTTAAATTACAATACAAGCTTGTCAAGAGTTGTCCATTGGCATTTTTCTTTTTCAAATCCAGATGCAAGCTTTTAATTCTTATGATGTTGGGCTATGTGTGTAATGCCTCTAAGGTACCATCCTACAGTCATCATTCTGCAGGTGTACTCTCATCAGGTGCATGACTGGCATAGGATCCCCGCACAAATAGCACCCCTTATCCGTGCGGTTCATCCAACAAAGTGCTTTGTTCCTTAATCCTAGAATCTCAGGTTTTCACTCTACCTCCATGGGCTATATAATAACCAGCTCCAATGAGCTATGATTCATGCCCTCATGGGCTGCTTACAACCTACCCCACTGGGCCTAGTCTAGCGTGCACTCACCCCTAATCCCAAGGTTCATTGTACGATCGAATCGCAAGGAGGTGCCAGCTTAATAGTAGTGTGCAATGCTCATGCTACAGTACAGTCTAAAGGGTGATAAGCCCCATAGCTGCATGAATGCTCAATATGATACATATATCAAAACATATTATTTGAGAAGCTCGATCATGCAAATATTCTATGTATGCATCAAAAATCCACGCATCAACACTTACGCTTATTTCTTTATGCTTGAGACTCATGCTCAAAACTCATGCTTTAAATCCTATAATAAAACCCATGCTCAAAGATTCGTGCATCAAAACCCATGCATTAGAATATTATATATTAGGTTCTCATTTCTCAGATTTAAAACATATGAAATACTCTACTATCGTACCATCGCTAGATATTTAACATCATTATACAAATTCAAAATAACTTTTTCCATTACTAGATGAGAAACCCACTCATCTTAGCAAAAATATTCTTTCAACTGGTACTTAAATTCGATATTCCTGCTTTCTGGAACAACACTCTGAACTTATGTCATCATATAGACACAGTAACCATTAGGACCACCTGCACGCAAGGTTTTCCTGAAATTATGCATGCATGCATGCTCAAACCTCTAATATCTCATTATTTTCTTTCACCCTTTCTCTATTTAGGGTAAATAAGAAATCGTCTTATTTACAATACTCTATGAAAAATATATGCTATACTGGTTTAGGGAAGCTAGATCTTACCTCGAAAACTAGCTCCTTCCTAAGCTTTCCCCTTCTCTTTCCTTTTCTCTTTTCTTCTTCTTCTTCTTCCTCTTTTTCTTTCTTTCTTTCTCTCTTTCCTACTTTCTCTGGCTAAAACCCACTTTTCACCTTTTCTCTCTTTTTTCTCCATTGACTTAGGGACCAAGGCATGAATAGTGGGTTATAAATACCCGGGCTAATTCCATATTGCCTTTAACAACTCTTAAGGCATACTTTTTGAAAAAACGTGGTTTACTCATAACCATGATATTTTATCCTTAGATTTTCTTTTTCAATTTGCCCTTATTAGAAATAGCAAATGGCCTCGAAGTCTTTTCCTATTTTGCTCCTAAACATATAATTTTTTTAAACTAATTTATAGGCCAGATTATTATTATTTCTTTAAATTGATACTTTATATAATATTTTTAAAAAAGACCCTAACAACTAAAAGAGCTCGATTTTAAGAATCCAATGGTTCAAACGGCACTCAAATCGGACTTAAAATGAAATAAAAATAAATTTTCAAGATTTAACCTAAAAATCTGCAGTCATGGAGTCGACTCGAGTAGATCTCGAGTCGGCTCAAGCAAAATCTCGAGTTGACTTACAGAATCTTAAGTCGACTCGAGCACGAAGCAGAATTACTGTCTTTCTGTTTTTCTGACAGAGTCGACCCGTCCTTCCACAGGAGTCGACTCGAGAGCGTGCGGAAGCATTAAACCATGCCAGAGTCAACTCTCACTGTAAGAGTCGACTCAAATGGCTAAAATACGACACTTAAGGGTAAACTTAAATTAAACTTGATTTTTTTTATGATTTAACCTATTAAAACTCAAATCTCTTGAATTCTTAAATCAAAACATTAGCACATAAGAATATACTCATTTACACCCCAACATTTTTCTTTTTATATTTTTTAAGTGGCCAACACACCCAACATATCATTGAAACCATCCAACTTTTACTACAATGAAAATATTATTAATATTACAAAGATTGCATAATTTTTAAGATGCTACAATTTGAATATATATAAGTCTGATCAATAGGGACTGAATGTATATCAGCAAGCATTGGAGGACTAATTTGTAAACTGCTTCCACGTTTGACAGGAAACATCACGTGTTAAGAAAGTATTTATCTGTGACTGGGTCTCTCTCTCTCTCTCTCTCTGTACATATGTAACATGGAACTTAGATGATAATTGCTAGAGCATTCTTCTATTAGGACATGATCCAGGATAAATTATATAATATGTGTGGTCACATATAGATATGTTCAACGGGGAATGATGCATACATGTAAGACCATACATGGCATTTGCATAATTTCTAAACCGTACTCATGACATCTACATAAGACGTACATTGGATATATGGCCTATGGACTTATCCAAGATCATGATAATCTCTTATCTTTTTAATTATATATTTATATGAACATGTTCGATATGCCGCTCTCTAGCTAGGCAAAAGTGTCTAAATTCACTCATGATGGCAATGTGCTGTCCCATTGTTGCTTGATTCCATCACGTCGTACTATTGCTTTTAAAGTCCTCGATTGCATTTGCAGTGCGTAAAAAAATAAAATTATTCGTAATTATGCTCGGCTACACGCGCACGATAATCATCGCATAAGGTATGCATGATTTGTATCACGCGGATGCACAGAGACCTTTTCAATGAATAATAACACCATTAATTAAGCCTAGATTCGGGCTTGCCTGGATCGAGTCGGCCTAATCCAAGTAACTGGCAACCCAGCCCCACCTTACATGATTAAGGCCAAAGAATCCTATCGAAGGGGAGGCCGTGTGCCATAAGCCAGCTCTTATACTGAACTTAGGTGATCATGACATTGGGTATGACACATGAAAAATATTAGATGCCTACACTAGAGGATAAGCGAAGCAGTGCCCTTTATTTTCTTTTATTCCAAATGTATAATGTAGCGGTGATAGGTATCAAAGTGTAATGGGGTTGGTTTTTATATCTGAATTCTTGCAAAACAGCGGAGTTAATGGCTGAAATTGATCAGAGAAACGGCCATGTTGGCATACATGCAGCATGTCTCAAATAGCAGAATGCAATCTCATGGGATACTGTTTGCATATATTTCAAAACATTACATTGAATAGCCATGGCATCATTCACCATGCACGATGGGCTTCAAATCTGGGCCTAGTTTAGTATTCTTTACCACTTTGAGTACAATAGTGCTAGCTTCTTTCGCGCTTGACGTCAGTATGACGGTGTGTGCTCGTTATATTAATCTCGTTTCGGAGCTGAAGCTTCTCAGCGTGACAGATGGCCGGACCTGAGCCATGCCCAATTTCCAGGAACCGTTCAGTCGACTCTAAATTAAAAGTTCGTTTGACCTGAGCTGAGGTGCCAACAGAAGTTGATTCAATAGAAGATTAGCTGGGGCTTCAGACATTTTGTTAACCCTTGACTAGTGATTTAAATTGCTGATGTCTGCGAACGGTGGCGGTGATGAGGTAGAGCTCAGCTCTCGTGGAAGGGCCTCAGAAGTGAGGAATTGGCGTCCAAAAACAAGGAGAGATCCTGTCACTTCATTAAAGAAAATCCCATACGAGGCTAATCCACCCTTTCTCAAAACACAAGCGCTCTGGTAGATTACGGTTCTTTTGTTGCTTTCACCAAGATCGCCATGCAGAACCCAACTTAGTTATGGCAACGTTCTTTTGCATGGCTTCTCGGTTTGAACGGATCTCATGCAAGAAATCTCTGAGAAAATCCTATAATGGTGACAGAATCTATAAGATCGAGTTGATGGGTTCAGGTCATACACAGAAGGCTGGATTTCAAAAAAAAAATTAACCTAGAAACCCTAATCAACCAAAACCTTAGACCCAAGACCTCTTGATTATAACAATTAATTAGTCATGAAATGTAACATATATGTAGAGGAACATACCTTAGTACTTGGTGAAGAAAGAAAGAAGCCAGTTATCCAATCTTTTCCACTAGGCGCCCAAGTGTTCGCCCTCAATGGTGATCCACACGAGAATTAGATCAAAGATATGCTCACGAACTTAACTTAAACCTTTTTTTGGCTTCTTGACTTCTTGGCTTGCCTCTTAGGACCATTTATCCTTTTCTTAAGCCTAATAAAACTTGTATTAGGCTAAGAAAAGAGTTGTCCTAAATTGACTAAGGCGAAGGGGAGAGGGAGAGAGAAGACTCTTGTCTTAACAAGGATTGCTAAAAATTATCCGATGCTATCCCATATGTGCCACCACCTTTAAATAGTGAATGGAGAGATGTCAAATGAAGGGACACAACCCATTCCACGTCCTTTTGAAAGGATATGAATTTTAAAATTTATTTCAATTTGAATCAAGGGACACATCGTTATAATCTTTAGCACCTTTCTCCCTATGCTTGATGGTGCATCCCATCTTAAATCAGATAGCCTCTGATTTTTTCATGTGTCAAGATAAGGTTTTCCATGTTTATATGGACTTTTAAATCCCCAAAAGATATGCCTTCTAGTGCCTTAAATCAGAAGGACTTTTAGATGCCTCTTGAAAATTCTGCATACGCACAGTTTTCCTTTCGAGAGTCCCATATGTCTCTTGGACTTTATTAATTCAACCTTATCCAATACAATAACATCAAGATAAGGTTCTCAATGTTCAATGGACCTATAAATCCAAAAAAAAGAGATATGCCTCCTAGTACCTTAAATCAAAAGGACTCTTAGGCGCCTCTTGAAAATTCTGCATGTGCATAATTTCCCTTCCAAGAGTCCTATATTTCTTGGACTCTATTAATTCAACATTATCCAATCCAATAAATGGTTGATCAGGTCAGAGGTTATCCCAAATTAATTCTAAAATTAATTTGGATCAATTAATTAAGCCGGTTCAAATCAATTTCGACCCAAATTGGAGCGATAGTTAGCCACATGTGCTAGCATGCTGATTGGCTAACAAATTGAATTAATTAATCTTATTAAAATGATTCTTTGACCAATTCTCTTATATGTGACCCATTGGGTTCTTCATCTAGCCAGCAGTAGGTCTAGATTTAAGTCGATTTAGTTCGATTAGAAACTGACTAATCGAATTAGATCAAATCATGCTAACCCTAGTTGCCAATTCGAACCATCTTTCAAATTGACTCATGAATTAAATAAATTTAATTCATAAAAACTTACAAGACATAATTGACATCTAGCAATGTATCATGCCTACCTAGAAGATGAGAAATTTGGTAAACTTACCAAAATGCCCTTCAGTGGCAAGTTACTATGCAATTCAATCCTTCGATCTTTCTTTATTCCGAATAAGTGATGGATATGAACAAATGTCAAACCCTAACATTTTATTCATTTGAATCTCAAATCAATAATAAAGACTCGACAAATAAAAAATTAGAAACCTATTCTAATTTCATTTTGCTTTAATCAAAGACTTCTTGAGTCATCATATGATGAGATTACATGGGATTACTTTTCTCTTACTAGGAATGATCGATTCCTTATTGACCTACTCATAACCTTCATACACAATCCTTCATATCCATGAACAACCCGTACATGACTTAGCCATGAATGAGTATGAACTAAAACATAGATTCATGTGCATAAGATTCTATGGTAATCTCAGGTCTAAGGATCACTTGCACAACTCCCACTAAGAGAACTATCTTTTGACAAGTAAATAAGATCTCCATAAGATGTTCTCAATGTGGATCAATTCAGTGAACTCATACACTAATACAAGGATGTATTAGTGTCTCTACACAAGTAGCTGTGAGACCAACCATCCTCTTTATTGAGCATACATAGAATGTGCCAGTCTTACCGGTATCATCGATCCCCGACTCGATGATCCTTCGACTGGAATATTTTAGATTAGAGTTTTTAGGAACCTAGGTCTCATTGTTATGAATTTTATCATAACCATAATTCCATTGCCCTAACCTTAAAGGTTCATCATAATCTTAATAAATATAAGACACAGCATATGATGAATCGAAAAAAATGCCTTTTAATTGATAAAATATCATACATGAGTTGAATGAAATTAAAAAATGCCCTTACATGATTTGCTTTTAGGGCACTACTCTTTCAATCTCCCACTTGCACTAAAGCCAATCGCCTTTGTTTTTAATTCCCATACAATCCAAATGACGATCAAATTGTTGTTGAGGAAGGGCCTTAGTGAACGGGTCTGCTATATTGTTCTTTGTGTCAACTCGTTCTATAACAACATCTTGTCTTTCAATGATCTCTCGAATGAGATGGAAGTGTCTTAGGATGTGCTTGGATTTCTGTTGAGACCTTGGTTCCTTAGCTTGTGCAATAGCTCCAGTGTTATCACAATAAAGTAGCACCGGTTGTTGAATCACTGGAACAACACCTAACTCTGTAATGAACTTCTTCATCCAGACAGCTTCCTTAGCGGCTTCACTAGCAGCAATGTACTCTGCCTCAGTAACTGAGTCAGCTACAGTTTGCTGCTTGGTACTTCTCCAACTGACTGCACCACCATATAGAGTAAAAACATATCCTGATATGGATTTACTATCATCCGGATCTGATTGAAAACTGAAGTCAGTATAGCCTTCCAATTTTAAATCTGATCCTCCATATATAAGAAAAATATTCTTAGTTCTTCTTAGGTACTTAAGAATATTTTTTACAGCTTTCCAATGATCCTCCCTGGATCGGCCTGAAACCTGCTTGTTGTGCCTAAGGCATAAGCAACATCAGGCCTGGTACATAACATGGCATACATTATCGACCCTACAGCTAAAGCATAAGGAATCTTGTTCATTCTTTATCTCTCTTCAGGTGACTTAGGAGACATCTTCTTAGAGAGATGTATGCCTTGACTCATGGGCAAGTAACCTCTTTTACTTTCCTCCATGTTGAATCTTTTCAACACTAAGTCAATGTATCTAGATTGGGATAAGCCAAGCATCCTCTTAGATCTATCTCTATATATCTTTATACCCAGTATACAGGATGCTTCTCCCAAATCTTTCGTGGAAAACTGTTTAGATAGCCAAGTTTTGACTGATTGTAGCATTGGGATATCATTTCCAATGATAAGTATGTCATCGACATATAAAATTAAGAAGACTATGGCACTCCCACTTGTCTTCTTATACACACATGGTTCATCTATATTTTTGATGAAATCAAAATCTTTGATTGTTTCATCAAAGCGAATGTTCCAACTCATCGATGTTTGCTTTAATCCATAAATGAATTTCTTAAGTTTGCATACTTGGTGCGGTCTCCTACTTGAGACAAACCCTTCTGGCTGTAACATATAGACTTCCTCCTCAAGATATCCATTGAGGAAGGTAGTCTTTACATCCATCTCCAGATTTCATAGTCATAGTATGCTGCTATAGCAAGCAATATCCGAATGGATTTGAGCATAGCCACTTGTGAAAAGGTTTCATCATAGTCAATACCATGTTTTTTGCCTGAAACCTTTTGCCACTAGCCTAGCCTTGTAGGTTTCTACTTGGCCATCTGCTCCAATCTTCTTCTTGAAGACCCATTTGCACCCTATTGGCTTTACTCCCTTAGGTAGGTCAACCGAGGTCCAAACCCGGTTGGTATATATTAAGTCCATTTCAGATTTCATAGCATCAAGCCATCTATCAGAGTCCTTACTCTCGACAGCTTCTGTATAGGTCACGGAATCATCATCCGGAATGATATTGGCTTCGTTATCATCTCCAATAACAAACCATATGTAGAAGCCATAAAATTTTAATTTACATTGAAAGTAAAGAACAATACATAAGCAGATCACTCATAATGATGTCTACAACTAGACAAGGACTTATTAATCTAATTATATCTTCCACTATTTTATCATGAATACCATAACCCTTACCTATGGTAAGCGAGAAAACCCTACCAGGGTTTATTTAGTGGGGTTGAGATCCCAATTCGTCATAACTATCTTGTGTTACACAACAAACATTCATGAGTTCAAGGGTAGAAAATATCATTTCCAATTGCAACCCATGCAACTCTCAACATAACACTTGCCTCTAAGATACTTATAGCCTTGTGTTACACAACAAACTATATTGTCTTAGTTTAGTCAAACCTTTCATTTTTATACAGTCATGATTGAATAATATTGCCCTTATGTTACACAACAAAGCAACACCACTAATCATGCTATAAAGCATTAAATGCACTAAGATAATTCCTATCTAACCCTACAGTAGGCCTTGTGTTGCACAACAAACCTACTATAGTTGTTATCATAAATTTATCTTAGTATGAAGAAAGGCATTAGGTAGTGTTTATAATCAATATATCATTTCTAATACAGTCTAAATCAATCGAATTGGCCAGTTAAGTGGGAGAGAGGTGGGGGTTCTCGCATTGCTTTTCTTAGACACCAATTTAATTGGCTAGGTCAGCCAACGGAACCAATTAAAAAACCACGATCTCTTTACCTTTCCAGAACCACTTTTCTAGACACCAATTGATTAATCAAACCCTAAAATGATTTGTACTATGATTCTATCATACTACGACTAAATATAATTTTTTAGGAGGGCTTTGATGGTCTCATGCACATCCTTTTTCTAATATGCAAAACAATAATATCATACCACGCATATATTCAATGCAATTTTAAAATTTTTATCTTAAGTAAAATTTCTCATTAATTAGAACATGTTCGGCCATAGCTTATTAGTCCCTTGGGCCAGTCTATGCAAAACACCGCAGGCATAGAGGCTCAGGAGGCTAATGCAAAAAAATTATAACTCCACATAATAAAACAAATCATGCTAAAAGCATAACATAATCATTCATGTAATCAATATATTATAGACCACTAATTGAATCAATCAAGGTGGCTCTGATACCAATGATGGGTTCCGGTCATGCAGCGGAAGGCTAGATTTCAAAAAAAAATTAACCTTGAAACCCTAATCAACCAAAACCTTAGACCCAAGACTCCTTGATTATAACAATTAATTAGTCATGAAATGTAACATATATGTAGAGGAACGTACCTTAGTACTTGGTGAAGAAAGAAGGAAGCCGGTTATCCAATCTTTTTCACTAGGCGCCCAAGCGTTCGCCCTCCAATGTGATCCACACGAGAATTGGATCAAAGATATGCTCACGAACTTGACTTAAACCTCTTTTTGGCTTCTTGACTTCTTGGCTTGATTCTTAGGACCCTTTTATCCTTTTCTTAAGCCTAATAAAACTTGTATTAGGCTAAGAAAAGAGTTGTCCTAAATTGACTAAGGCTTGTAGGAAGGGGAGAGGGAGAGAGAAGACTCTTGTCTTAACAAGGATTGCTAAAAATTATCCGATGCTATCCCATATGTGCCACCCCTTTAAATAGTGAATTGGAAGATGGCAAATGAAGGGATACAACCCATTCCACGTCCTTCTGAAAGGATATGAATTTTTAAATTCATTTCAATTTGAATCAAGGGACACATCTTTATAATTTTCAGCACCTTTCTCCCTACGCACACCACACCTGATGGGATGCTTTTGGCATCCCATCTTAAATCAGATAGCCTCTGATTTTGCCATGTTCAAGATAAGGTTCTTCATGTTTATATGGACTCTTAAATCCCCAAAAGATACGTCTTCTAGTGCCTTAAATCAGAAGGACTTTTATACGCCTCTTGGAAATTCTACATGCGCACAGTTTTCCTTTCGAGAGTCCCATGTCTCTTGGACTCTATTAATTCAACCTTATCCAATACAATAACATCAAGATAAGGTTCTCCACGTTCAATAGACCTATAAATCCTTAAAAAAAGATGCGCTTCCTAGTACCTTAAATCAGAAGGACTCTTAGGCGCCTCTTGAAAATTCTGCACTCGCATAGTTTTCCTTCGAGAGTCCTATATTTATTGGACTCTATTAATTTATCCTTATCTAATCCAATAAATGGTTGATCAAGTCAGAAGTTATTCCAAATTAATTCTAAAATTAATTTGAATCAATTAAGCCAATTCAAATCAATTTCGACCCAAATTAGAGTGATAGCTAACAAATTGAATTAATTAATCTTATTAAAATGATTCTTTGACCAATTCCATTATGTGTGTGACCCATTGGGTTTATCATCTAGCTAGCAGTAGGTCTAGATTTAAGTCGATTTAGTTCAATTAGAAACTGACTAACCGAATTAGATCAAATCGTGCTAACCCTAGTTGTCAATTCGAACCATCTTTCAAATTGACTCATGAATTAAATAAATTTAATTCATGAAAACCTACAAGACATGATTGACATCTAGCAATGTATCATGCCTATCTAGAAGATGAGGAATTTGGTAGAATTACCAAAATACCCTTCAGTGGTAAGTTACTATGCAATTCAATCTTTCGATCTTTCTTTATCCCGAATAAGTGATGGGTATGAAAAAATGTCAAACCCTAACATTTTATTCATTTGAATCTCAAATCAATAATAAATACTCGACAAATGAAAAATTAGAAACCTATTCTAATTTCATTTTGCTTTGATCAAAGACTTCTTGAGTCATCATATGATGAGATTACATGGGATTACTTTGCCTCTTACTAGAATGATCGATTCCTTGTTGACCTACTCATAACCTTCATACACAATCCTTCATATCCATGAACCCCGTACATGACTTAGCCATGAATGAGCATGAACTAAAATATAGATTCATGTGCATAAGATTCTATGGTAATCTCAGGTCCAAGGATCACTTGCACAACTCCCACTAAGAGAACTATCTTTTGACAAGTAAGTAAGATCTCCATAAGATGTTCTCAATGTGGATCAATTCAGTGAACTCATACCCTAATGAGCACCCATATCCTTATATTAGTGTCTCTACACAAGTGGCTGTGAGACCAACCACCCTCTTCATTGAGCATACATAGAATGTGCCAGTCTTACCGATATCATTGATCCTTAACTCGATGATCCTTCGATTGAGAACATTTTATATTAGAGTTTTTAGGAACTTAGGTCTCATCGTTATGAACTTCATCATAACCCTAATTCTATTGCCCTAACCTTATGGGGTTCATCATAATCTTAATAAATATAAGACACATCATATGATGAATAAAAAAAAATGCCTTTTAATTGATAAAATATCATACATGAGTTAAAAGAAATTAAAAAAATGCCCTTACATGATTAGCTTTTAAGGCACTACTCTTTCACGAGTCATGGAGAGGGTCTCTGATTGAATTCACTAGGTTTGAAGACCACGTAGGAGGTGATGGTTGTTTAATCCATCAATGGAGAAATTATGAGTCCAGCATTGATAGTGTTTTGTTTAATGCGCGCGTCACCGAAAGCTGTAACCGATCCTAGCTTACGCTGTTGAACCACCAGGTGAATTCCACGAACGCTTGGCTATGTTATTCGTCATCATTTTTTTAAAATAATTTGGGGAGGTATATTTCATTTAGAGAAGGCATATTGTGATGCCCCTCCCAATAGTCCCATATTGGAAATTAGGAATTGGTTGAGTGGTTTATAACCGGTTAAGCAAGAAGGATAAGGCACCAATTGGATCCCTTTTTGGGCTGTGGTGGCCCAAGTTGGTGTGGACCTTATCCGTCTTGCTTTCTTGTAACGAAACGGGCCCGTGGGCTTGGGTCGTTACACATATGTACATAAGCAAGGCGAGATTTTTATTGTAACCCAAAGAAACGAAGGTCAAAAATGCAGAAATGGCCAACTTTAGCGTGGGCAGGGTTTTAAACCGGTGCACCATGCCACCATTAGATCATCAAGCTTTAACTTGGTTTACCACGCTAAGTCTATGAATACCAATAGCCCTCAACTCGATCGTCCAGGGTTGGAAGTAGGATCGGTCCAGGGTTGGAAGTAGGTTGGCCACAGACTAGACAAGGGCTAATTCGGATCAGATTTGTAATTAAAGTTAAAACACATAGGAAAAAAAAAAAAAAACAAATCCTTACTAAGCTCCTTGTCCAACCCAAACCTGATTTGAAGCCCAAATCAGAAGAAGGCTCAAAATATTAGCATTTAATTAGGCTCAAATTTTTTAAAATAATTAAGTATAATTATTTTAAATATTAATTTTTTTATAAATATTTAAAAAATTATAAATTAATTATGTTAGCTCAGTTTTTAGTTCAAATGATGTGAGCCGATTTGATTGGGTTTTGGACTGGATTCGAATATGCGCTTGAGTCAGGCTTGGACTTGATTTTGGTAAACATTTTAGAGGACTTCGTGCTCTACCCCGGTG
The DNA here is from genome assembly GCA_900491605.1 of Calamus simplicifolius. Taxonomy (NCBI): domain Eukaryota; kingdom Viridiplantae; phylum Streptophyta; class Magnoliopsida; order Arecales; family Arecaceae; genus Calamus; species Calamus simplicifolius. The sequence continues at coordinate 252,098 of UESW01003902.1, read as the reverse complement.
CACCAGGCATAGCTATTGGCCGCGCCTATGCGGGCACATGTGCCACAGCCCAATGGGCCATGGCACGCCATGCACGCGCGCCCGCACGGGTGCACGCCCAATGGGCGCGCCGTTGCGTGCTTCCTACACCGGAGACGGGGCAGGAAGACTTTTCCAAAATTTTATACCTAGCCTAACTTAAAGCTAGAAAAAAATTTTTATTTTAACAAACAAACATTATCTTGAAAGGTGATTTGGCTATAGTGGTTTTTTGGATTCGTGATAAAGATGTCAATTTTCATCCAAAATTTCATTGTTTACATGGGATTTTTTGGTTTTTTGGTTTCTATTTCAATTCATGGAATTGCTTAAGAGTCTCGGCAAGCCAAAAAAAATTTCGGCAACACCACCAAAATTTTAAAATATAGTAATTTTTTTTATTTTATACTAATTTTTTTGTCAATTGTTCAAGAACGGCTACCAAAATTTCGGCAACACCACCAAGCTCAATCCACAGTAGCAGTCTTAACTTATGAATAGGAATTGATAAGATTTCATATTTTAGTTTGGTATAAGAGCTAAATTGTATTGTTGTTGACTCTATATCGATTTTAAATCAAACCAAGCTATTCTGTATCATTTTAAATTAAATATTCTGCTTTATTATATTGGTTTATCGGTTTGCTATAATATATTTCATATTAAATTGTACGAATCTAACATCAAAACGTTGTTTTTTTTTTTTTTGGTACGATGATCCTTGCTAACGTGGAACCATGATCATGCTTCACGCTTTCCCTGGATCTTGGAAGGAGAATTCTCTGGCATGAGAGATTACCATCTTTCAGTCCAAGGGCCTCAAATTTGTTCCCGTGCGGTGGAGAAACCTCGCATCTCATAACTCCACCAAAAGCATCTCGCAGAAATTTCAAATTTCTAATCATTAATGTCAGTGGATCGCAAAGTTCATTAACTGCATGCTGGACTTAATCGTTACATTAACTGCACGCTGGACTTAATCGTTCTTTGAGTCTACAAGAAGCAAACCTCCATTAAAGAATATCCTAACCTCCCTTTTCCGACCCAATAGTGTCTCAGAGATGTGCTCACGGTCGAAATAATCATTAATACGATTGTCTTCTAAAAACACTCTAAATTTTAATCTCTAATAATTCATCCGAACGGTACTTGAAGGGCTACTATTTTCTTTCCTCGCCACCAAAATCGGTGGCCTTGCCGTGCTATAGAATCCCCACGTAGGTCCTGGAACACTCAACTTACACAGTCTACTTTCAGCTTGCTATACATCTGTAACAGAATTTACGTTTTGAAACTTATGATTTCAACAAATCAAAAATGCATTGTCGTTAAATCACCCAGTCCCCTTTAACAGAGCATATATGCAATAATATTGTAAATGGCTCGTTGCAACTGGAGGAGCAAAAGCGTTAATTCAGCAATTTATAAGATATCAGTCCAAGAAATATTGACCTGTCAATTGACTACTTAATGTCCATAAGAAAATGGCGAAGCAACTTCTTGCTCCCATGAGCAGTCGTGGCTGACATCCCTGAGAAGTGTCTTCCCCATGCCCATAAGGGATCCCAGTTAAATCATATTCCAATTAACAGCCCAGTTAAATCATATTCCAATTAACAGTAAACAGAATGGAAAAGCATCATGCTCTGAAAATTTCAAGATATGGAACCCAGCTTGTTGCATCCAATCCCCTACGAGAAGGGTTGCCCTCCCCATCCATGCTGCCCTCATCAAACTTTGCAGTACATAAGGGCCTCTTATAAGTCATCAAAGATGGCTAGAACAAGAACACCCCCGCACCTTCAAATTGTCCCAATCCTCAAAATACCAAGAAGCAATATGAATTAAGTCACAAAACACAACTAGAAATACAGAAAGATAAGGAATAAACTCTCAGAAATATTCTGGCTACCAGTGTAACATCGATTAAAAGCATTCATAATCCAATGCATCAAAACGCAGACAGAACCTTTTCCTTAAGTGTATGTTTTCTAGCATTGGCTGCCAAAGAAGTACGAAAGAAATTCATAATCTCTAAAATTTCGTCTTCATCCCCATAAACTAATATGGGTTGATCAAATGAAGTTTTCCTTCTTCTAAGTTCGAACATGGAGAACATGCTGTTCATACCTCAAAAGCAGGAATGAATAGCATATTAAAAGTATATGCTCAAAAAATGTGCCCTCATCTTTTTCGCTTCAGGGCTTCATCTGCTTCCCTATGTACTGAATGACCTCTTTCAGTGTTGCTTTCTGATCATCCTTGAAGTTCCAGAGTTCTTGGACAATATATCTGCCACTGGGATTATACTCATTCATCTCTAGCAATGCGGTGGTGACAGCCTTGTATACCTCATCACCCATTTCCTCCGTCAAGGCTTGCAATTTCTCATCATCCTCTTGGATGACTTCCTGCATCATAGCATCAATATTTTCATCACTCAAAATCAAATTTCTTGATAAGAAGATAGTTCACAAAACAATTCAAGAAATCTAAGCAATCTAGCAAATTTCTTTTTAGAATAACTTTACACCACCAGTTCGTTATTTGCACTAGATAGCAGAGAGAGAGAGAGAGAGAGAGAGTTATGAAATAGTAGGTCAAATTTAGAAGACCAATGATTTTCAGTTTACACATACAAATATGCTTCACTTTCTAATTTCTGAGATAAAAGCCCATTACAGTTTTCCCCCATCCTGACATGCATGCACACAACGGTACTATGAAAATATAAAGCAGTAAAGCATATATGAGCAATTGCTGTAATGGTAACAACATAATTCCCTACCTTAGTCTTTCCATCAGCAATGGTAATCCTAAATGGATGCCATTTTGGATCTCCTAGTTCGTCCTGCCACTTGGAGCAGAGCATTGCACTATTAGCATTTGCATCTTCTTTAGAGAATCTTTGCCTGCAGGCCATTTGAAATGGTTTTGCGTCCAGCTCACCCATTCTCTTGATTCCAATCAAAGTGTGGTCACTTAACATTTCTCTGAAGCCCTGTGCCAGACATGGCTTGATACTATCATCATGTTATAATAGAAGAAACCAGCAAATTAAATATCACATATATTGTTACATAGATGTACCATTGGAAGTATAAATTATAGGAAGTTAAATACAGGCAAAGATCCCATACAATTATCAACTCATTACGAACTTCCTGCAGCTCATCGTAGCTCATAAGCTCTTCGTCGTCACCCATGTATTTTATTACCTGGAGTTGCCCTCTCAAATCTGTCATTCTTTCAATATTATCCGTCAGTAGTTTTGTTATCTCTTCCATCTTTTTCTTTACTTTTGAGGCTTTCTCTTCGTCGCCACCCATGTGCTTCATTACCTGTAGTAGCCCTCTCAAGCATTGCATTTCCAACTCAAGCATTTGCTTTGCTTCAAATTTCATTCGCAGCTGGAGTGTTTTTTCGAGAACAGCCTCTTTTTCTCTCTGTGCAATTTCATTTCAGTCAGATGAAAGCTTCAAAATGACCTTCTTTATAGCCATAGAACACTTTCTAATAAAGAGTGTCAAGATTACTGTAACAAACCTTCTGTCCTTCAACAAATCTCAGCATATTTTCATCAGCCTTCCTCTCCTCCATATTAGCCAGCTGAAGAGAACTATAGTTCATTGCAATCTGCAGGGAGAGCAAATAATTCAAATAAATATCTTCACAGACCAAGCTTGTGCTATTGCGAAAACAGAATTTTATTTAGAAAAGCTTTTGCGATCTCCTTACAAGTTTTACATGAACAACCCTCCCTTCTTAGAGGAAAAAAATGGAAAAACCACAATGATAAACGCATATATAAGTTCTCCAACTTGCATGATGTATATGCATTATACAGTCTAGCATTTGCTAGTTTATACTAGTACCCAGCTGCCCTGACATGGATATAAAACCAGGATTGCCAAATTTGCGTGCCACCTTAGAGGCATAAAGTGAAGTATGCTATCTGGATCTATTCACCAGCTACTCAACATTTTCAGTCTGTAAAACACTTTAAAAGAAAAGGTCATGAAACATTATGTTGTGTTGTGAATCAAGATTTTGACACTATAATTATCAAAAGATTACCTTTAAAGTTGTTCTCTAAAACCTTTAACGGATATTGATTTTAAAGGTGCTTAAACATTTGTTGCTCACATGTGATGACCTCAGCTCATACCCTTTTGTAAATGGGAGGTCATAGGTTTGAGCGTCTAAGAGTCATATCTTCAAGATCTGGCCCCAAGCAATTAAAATTAAGGGGGGGGGGGGGGTGGTGGCTTCTTCCACATATTTATATGACAGGTGAGATACTGGGTGGGGCTCTCTACACCTCTCAAAAATTAGAAAGAGAAGAAGGTCCATATTTAAATGTTTCTTATTAGCTAGCACCATTTTCCTTTAATAATCATGGAATGGTAAAGCTCAGAATCATACACTATGATGATAAAACTCAAACTGTACTAACCAAGTTGAAACAACATTTCAATCCACAACATTCTAAAAAGCAACAGCTTGACAGTGCAAAGGACAGTTGCAAACTGAAGTCCACTTACGGTTCAACCAGGTAATAATCATTTGGATTAATAATCACAGAAGGGTAAAGCTCAAAATCATACACTACAAAGGTAAAACTCAAATTACACTAACCATGTTGAAACAATGTTTCGACCCACAACATTCTAAAAAGCAACGGCGCTTGACAGTAAAATGGATGGTTGCAATCTGAAGCACACTTACAGTTCAACCATGTAATCATACAGAGTGACAAGCACACGGTCATTAAGATGACAATAGTAAATGAGCAGGAGATTGTACCTTTTGCTTTCCAGCATCAAGCCTCCTTTGTTCATTGTCAATTTTAACAGCCAGGTTATCTAGTTTATTTTGTTCAGAATCTAACTCTGCATTCAGTTGTTCATTCTCTTCATCTATCCACTGTGAATATTCGCTAACAATGCGCTGCATCATTTGAATTTCTGAAACAACATAAAAATTTATAAAATGTAAAACTAGTTCACACACGGATCAGGTTCAATAATACAAAGTAAACCGATATCTTTAGAAAAATTTAATGCAGCGGGCTGATAAATCAATGTTCCGGCTACCTACTTCTAGCTACTCAAGTTGAAACGTAATTCATAATGTATGTCTCATAGGGGCTCCAAAGCAATGGAAAGGAGAGAACTTCACAACTTATATCTCATCGAGATTCCAGCACAATGGAAAGGAGAGAAATGAGTGCCTTGGGTCCTTTCCCAATGAAGGTCCCAAGTCAATTAGACTATAACTAAACTGTAAGTGACCTGTCTCTAATGAAACAGAGCTCACTAATCAAAATCTTAAAATGTTATTCTTTATAGGAACTTTGACATAAATGGCTTGCATTAGCTTATAAGATTCCAGCGTGGGGAAACAGTTAAAGGCTTCCAAAAGCATCACTCTAAAGGTATCTTTACAAGTCTTGAAATATTTTATCCTTAGCATTGATCTCCAGGTATGTTTTCTCAAGTTTTTGGATATTTTGAACCTTCAGCATGCAATTTCTGTAGAACTTGCTATCTGAAAATAATAGCCAGAAAACCTACGAACCTTCCATCCATCAAGACATAAGTTGCTATCTACTTTCAAAAAGAGAACCTTTTATTTGGAAATGCTGATTAAAACAGACAAACAATGCGGCTATGAGAAAAGTTTTCAAGATAAAGAAACATAGTACAATATAAATAACCCAACCACAAACCTTCATTATATGCATGTAGTAACTTGTCCCTGTCATCCATCATCCTATCAAGGGACAGAGTAGTCGCATTGTATTTGCATTCAAGTTCTTCAAGGTGTTTGTTTTTTACCTCAATTTGGTTTTGCTAAGTTAGCTACAAGTCTCTTTGTCTTGCGAGTTTCTTCTATTGCAAGGTGATTGGCCAAAATACTGATTTGTATCAGTATCATGCACCTCCTGATATGACCCCTATTATCTCAGCTCATACAAAATAGAAAAATCTGAGACATCAGCTGATATCACTTTTTTACTTCCTTAAATAGGATCTTTTTTATAAAAAAATCATAATTCTTGAAATCAATACTTAAATATAGTGCTTAATCTAGAAATTGACCAAGAACTCAAAAAGTCTGGGTTCACTCAACATTTTCCCATTTACTATATCAGCTGATATAAACCTAGATCTATTGACCGACTGAGTTACCTGATTTATCATAATTTAAAAAAACCTTGCAATTTACCGATCATGCTGTGAATCTTTGTGACCCAAATTGATGATCTAGTTGACATTTTACACCAAAATCTGTTTCAAGTCTAAAAAGTATCACTAGCTAATCTGAATTCCTAGCAGGTGAGGAAAGAATATGTAAATACCTCAAATCTTAAAGAATATCAAATGTATTTAAGGTTCCTGAGTGTTGAGAGAAAAATATTGGAAATAGAGAAATATTGAAACATTGTCATCATTATTTAGAAATGAAATGTATTGGAGTTCAATTCCTATAGATAGAGGTACCAGGAACGCAACAATTCAATTCATTTTCCTTCGTAAATATCTCACTGAATAAAAGGGAAAGTGCAATAATAAGAACAGATTGGATTGATCTCATACATCCTTCTAACTAAAAAGCTGATTGTCTTTGCACGAATTCAAGAGCAACCTTCCACCAAAAAAATTGAGAGTAAAACCCGGTGAGGTTCAGATGATCTGAACTCCCAAATTACTAACAACTATGGGTGTTTATCTTGAAATATTGCCTATAAGAAACCAAAATGTTCAAAATTAGCTTCACTTAACAGAGTAACTGTAGTTCTATTCTGGTCTACCTTTCTTCTTGTTGACCTTAGTTCCCAATCCCAATGAGTCACATGCAAGGTACCGCCATTTTAAAGGATAGCATGCATTGAGGTCAAGTGATTGCACAGTGAAATATACACTATGGGGAACAAACACAGATGCATGTATAGTTACTATTTTTTAATTATTAAAAATAAATATAACACATTAAATATAATAATTACAAGAATAATGATGGCAATATCAATAACAATAACGACTAAAAATTAATGCTTGTGACTTAGTAATGTAATACCATATAGCAATAACTATAATAGTCAATATTTTAATAGTATCAATACTGATATCAAGCCCACTTTAAACCCACATCAAGAATAATTATCAGCTTGAACCCACTTCATCTACATGAACCCACATAGGAATGGGTTGTGTATGTGACTCTTGAATGTTAAGTATAGGCTCATGAATGCAACCATACAATATTAAGTAGGTGGAATATAGCATGGTGGTATTATGCATATACTAGCTACATATAGACAATATGGTGTGGTCAAGGGACTACATATATGCAGCAATATGCATCACTTTTTAAAACCCTGCAAAGTACATTGAGCTTGACTTGCAACATTCAAGCTTCCAATTGCAGGCAACATTAAAAAAAAAAAATCCATCAAACCTTTTCATGCACATCCATATGTAATACACCATTTTCTCCAAAGCTGATAATGACTGCTTATTGAATCAGAATTAGGACTACATATGGAGTAGATAATATTTGTATGGACCTGCTTCTATATTTGAATTTATTCATATAAAGGATAGAAATTTTAGCATCGAACAAATGTTTGTATATTAATCCATATCCATCAAAGATAGATACAAATATGGATAGACAACAATCGAATCTACATCCAAGTATCCTTTTCTCTTCATAATCCTATTTGGTCTTATATAGCTTTCATGAACTTTTAAAGGGAAACAAATGGTGAAATTGACATGTCATTAACTCAATTTACTTTCCATGTAATAATGATCACATGGTCATGAAGTTTAACTATCCAATTAATATAAGCACTTATATCTATATTGTCAATATCCAACTTGTATCCATAGTTTAAACAAACCTATATGTGAATTTTCACATCTAGTTAATACTAGTATTTATATCCAAATTGGCAAAATTAAGATGAATATGGATATGGATATATTGATCTTTGACCTATATTTGATTCATTTTCAGTCCTACTCAGAATGCAATAGCTAAATTAAAGTAATAGATATTATGTTTATATCATTCACATAAATTGTGTGCATAACTGACACGGGCTCTCACATACTCCCCTATTCAAGTTCTGGCATTCCTTGCTAAGCTAAAGGCACAATTTTAAATACAAATCATACCATAAATATATAATTCTATCTACAAAATCCTTTAGTCTATATGGGCTATAGGTCGGATAGACTCCAATATTATTTATAATAACCAAGGACCTTACTTAAAAAACTTAATTGAAGGCAATGAGAAAAATAAATGCAATAGCTAAATGATGAAGAGCAATATTGATGTGGATCCCTTGGCTTGTATAGGTACTTAAAATCTGTTTGGTGCATAATTGATATGGGATTAAATACATGTAAAGAAATATGGTTTTCGTATTATGTACCCATGATATACTTGACCATTGCCTAACATTTCATTACGTGGTCCCCAGAAACATATAGATTTAGGATATAAGGAAAATGCTCCCCCCCACCCCCCAACCCTTCGGGTTCATGTCCATTTCTTGGATTTTTTTTTTTAACTTCTAAATTACAAGCTTGCAGAAGGAAAAAGTGATATAAAAAGACCAAAAACTATATCAAAGAAAAATAATTAAAAATTAAAATATTTATATTTTATAAAAAATATGATTTAAAGCTGAGTAGAATGGAGAAAATTGATTCGGTTCAACTATTTTGGATTAAGGAAACCCAAACAAAATAATCACTTATCACATCTACGTCAAACTACAAATAGATCATGGAATCGTAGAGGGCGATTTCAAGTACGTATTAGCTACAAATCCATTCGATCGTCTCAAAAATAAACCGATCGTCGATCAAGACCAAGACAAGCACAGCTAGATCATTGTTCTTGAAAGAAAAAACCGAAACCCTGATTAAATCAGGCAAACCCTGAGCTACGCACTGTAATGGAATTGGTAGCAAAGAATGGCATATATGGATCGAAAAAATACGAACCGTCTGAATGCAGCGAGAGAGAACTCGAGTGAAAAAAAAAAAAAATTGAAGGAGATTAGGGTTTACCAGATGGCGGTGGTCTTCGGAAAGGAGGACGACGAGAGTGCACGGAAGCAGAACGCGCCAAAAGAAAAAAAAAAAGAAGGCAGTGGAAATATCGGGAGAAATGAGCCTTTTATACATGGGAAACCAACAAACGAAGCGTGACGATCGTGCTCCGGCCCGCGGCTCATTTCCATCGCTCCTTTTGAAACGTGCCGCTCAATGAAGCAACGTTCCTTTTTTTATTTTCTCCAGCTCCTTTTTTTTTATTATTATGATTTTTTTTTTGGGGTCACAGATGCATTGTGATGGTGATGGTAAATAAAATCATTTAAAGAAGATCGACTTTTGGACATCCTTTTGATGATTAGTAGTGTGGATTATCATGTCCTGTTTGTTAACCAGGTATTTTAAACTAAGTCATGTGTCCTTGTTGCTTGTTTTCGGTTATTGATCATTCGATCATTCATAATTTTGGTTGTTGCATTTGTTTGCTCAAAGTTTGAGTATTGTTTGCAGGGAAGGATTATTATTTTCTAAGATGAGTAGGTCATGCTATATTAGAATGTATTTTGTTTGCATTGATCATTCATTTACAAACTTCATCCGCTATAGTGGCTGAATTAACTGGGGCATAATATGGATTTCGTATAGCAATTTTCTATTTTCAACAAACAAACATTATCTTGAAAGGTGATTTGGCGATAGTGGTTTTTTTGGATTTGTAATAAAGATGTCAATTTTTATCCAAAATTTCATTGTTTACATGAAATTTTTTGGTTTTTTGGTTTCTATTTAAACTCATGGGATTGCTTAAAGTGTAGCCTAATTTTTTTCTGACGCTTTTAGCATCGGCATCGAAAATATGTCTCAATTTCAGCTTCAGTCGCCTAATTTTTTTTCGACGCTTTAAAAGCATCGGCATCGGTAATATGGCTCAATTTCGGTTCCGATCAGCACCTAATTTTTTTCCGACGCTTTTTAAAGCGTTGGCATCGAAAATATGGCTCCATTTCGGCTCCGATCGATGCCTAATTTTTTTTTCCACGCTTTAAAAAGCATCGGCATCGAAAATATGACTCAATTTCGGCTCCGATTGGCTTAATTTTTTTTTCCGACGCTTAAAAAGTGTCGTCATCGAAAATATGGCTCAATTTTGGCTCCGGCTTGCCTAATTTTTTTTGAAGTTTAAAAAGCGTCGGCATTAGAAATATGGTTCAATATCGGCTTCGGCGCTTTTTTTCGACCCTTTAAAAAGCATCGGCATCGAAAATATGGCTCAATTTTAAGCGGGTCAAGTTGTAGCTGTTATGCAATAAATAGCTATCAATATAGATTATGAATTGCAATCTCTTATAATAATCCTTAATATGTCTATAAGCAAAACTAGAGCTCTGCCTCATAACACAAGGACTTTGAAAGGATTAATAAGATAGTTTTTGCTACTGTAATACGAAAGTGAGATAAAAGCATGTGCCAAGTTAAGCAAGGCGAGATTTTTATTGTAACCCAAAGAAACGAAGGCCAAAAACGCAGAAATGGCCAACTTTAGCGTGGGCCGGGTTTTAAACCGGTGCACCATGCCACCATTAGACCATCAAGCTCTAACTTGGTTTACCACGCTAAGTCTATGAGTACCAATAGCCCTCAACTCGATCGGTCCCAGGGTTGGAAGTAGGTTGGCCATAGGCTAGACAAGGGCTAATTCGGATCAGATTTGTACTTAAAGTTAAAACACAAAAAAAAAAAAAAAAATCTTTACTAAGCTCCGTCCGTTACTTGTCCAACCCAAACCTGATTTGAAGCCCAAATCAGAAAAAGGCTCAAAATATTAGCATTTAATTAGGCTCAAATTTTTTAAAATAATTAAGTATAATTATTTTAAATATTAATTTTTTATAAATATTTTAAAAATTAAAAATTAATTATGTTAGCCCAGTTGTTAGTTCAAATAATGTGAGCCCCGATTTGATTGGGTTTTGGACTGGATTTGAATATGCGCTTGAGTCAGGCTTGCACTTGATTTCGGTAAAAATTTTAGAGAACTTTGTGCACAGCCACCGGTGCACCGGGCGCGGCTATTGGCCGCGCGCCCATGCCAACATGCGTGCTACTGCCCAATGGGCTTGGTGCGTCCTGCACATGCCTGCACGGGCGCATAACAGGAGGCGGGACAGAAAGACTTTTCCAAAAATTTATAACGAGCCTAACTTAAAGATAGGAAAAAAATTTCTATTTTCAACAAACAAACATTATCTTGAAAGCTGATTTGGCGATAGTGGTTTTTTGGATTCATGATAAAGATGTCAATTTTCATCCAAAATTTCATTGTTTACATGGGAATTTGTGGTTTTTTGGTTTCTATTTCAGCTCATGGGATTGCTTAAAAAAAATCTCGGCAAGCCAAAAAAAATTTCGGCAACACCACCAAGCTCAATCCACAGTAGCAGTCTTAACTTATGAATAGGAATTGATAATATTTCATATTTTAGTTTGGTATAAGAGCTAAATTGTATTGTTGTTGACTCTATATCGATTTTAAATCAAACCAAGCTATTCTGTATCATATTAAATTAAATCTTCTGCTTTATTATATTGGTTTATCGGTTTGCTATAATTTATTTCATATTAAATTGTACGAATCTAACATCAAAACGTTGTTTTTTTTTTTTTTTTTTTTACTTTTATTTGCGTACGAAGATCCTTGCTAACGTGGAACCATGATCATGCTTCACACTTTCCCAGGAAGTTGGAAGGGGAATTCTCTGGCATGAGAAATTACCATCTTTCAGTCCAAGGGCCTCAAATTTGTTCCCGTGCGGTGGAGAAACCTCGCATCTCATGACTCCACCAAAAGCATCTCGCAGAAATTTCTAATCATTAACGTTGGTGGATCGCAAAGTTCATTAACTGCATGCTGGACTTAATCGTTACATTAACTGCATGCTGGACTAAATCGTTCTTTGAGTCTACAAGAAGCAAACCTCCATTAAAGAATATCCTAACCTCCCTTTTCCGACCCAATAGTGTCTCAGAGATGTGCTTACGGTCGAAATCATCATTAATACGATTGTCTTCTAAAAACACTCTAAATTTTAATCTCTAATAATTCATCCGAACGGTACTTGAAGGGCTACTATTTTCTTTCCCTCGCCACCAAAATCGGTGGCCTTGCCGTGCTATAGAATCCCCACGTAGGTCCTGGAACACTCAACTTACGCATAGTCTACATTCAGCTTGCTATACATCTGTAACAGAATTTACGTTTTGAAACTTATGATTTCAACAAATCAAAATGCATTGTCGTTAAATCACCCAGTCCCCTTGAACACAGCATATATGCAATAATATTGTAAATGGCTCGTTCCAACTGGAGCAAAAGCGTTAACTCAGCAATATAGAAGATATCAGTCCAACAAAGATTGACCTGTCAATTCACTACTTAATGTCCATAAGAAAATGGCGAAGCAACTTCTTGCCCCGTGAGCAGTCGTGGCTGACAGCCCTGAGAAGTATCTTCCCCATGCCCATAAAGGATCCCAGTTAAATCATATTCCAATAAACAGTAAACAGCATGGAAAAGCATCATGCTTAGAAAATTTCTGAGTTATGGAACCCAGGTTGTTGCATAACCTATGAGAAGGGTTGCCCTTCCCATCCATGCTGCCCTTATCAAACTTTCCAGTACATAAGTCATCAAAGATGGCTAGAACAAGAAGACCCCCACACCTTCAAATTGTCCCAATCCTCAAAATACCAAGAAGCAATATGAATTAAGTCACAAAACACAACTAGAAATACAGAAAGATAAGGAATAAACACTCAGAAATATTCTGGCTACCAGTGTAACATCGATTAAAATCATTCATAATCCAATGCATCAAAAAGCAGACAGAACCTTTTCTCTTAAGTATATGTTTTCTAGCATTGGCTGCCAAAGAAGTACGAAAGAAATTCACAATCTCTAGAATTTCGTCTTCATCCCCATAAACCAACATGGGTTCATCAAATGAAGTTTTCCTTCTTCTAAGTTCAAACATGGAGAACATGCTGTTCATACCTCAAAAGCAGGGAATGAACAGCATATCAAAAGTATAAGCTCAAAATATGTGCCCTCATCTTTTTCGCTTTAGCTTTAGGGGCTTCATCTGCTTCACTATGTACTGAATGACCTCTTTCAGTGTTGCTTTCTGGTCCTCCTTGAAGTTCCAGAGTTCTGGAACAATATATCTGCCACTGGGATTATACTCATTCATCTCCAGCAATGCGGTGGTGACAGCCTTGTATACCTCATCACCCATTTCCTCCATCAAGGCTTGCAATTTCTCATCATCCTCTTGGATGACTTCCTGCATCATAGCATCAATATTTTCATCACTCAAAATGGGTATCAAAATACCACTCCAGTGACAAACAAATTAAATGGAATTTCTTGATAAGAAGATAGTTCACAAAAGAATTCAAGAAATCTAAGCAATCTAGCAGAATTTCTTTTCAGAATAACTTTACACCACCAGTTCGTTATTTGCACTAGATAGCAGAGAGAAAGAGAGAGAGAGAGAGTTCTGAAACAGTATCAAATTCAGAAGACCAATGATTTTCGGTTTGCACATACAAATATGCTTCACTTTCCAGTTTCTGAGATAAAAGCCCATTATAGTTTTCCCCCATCCTAGCATGCATGCACACAACGGTACTATGAAAATATAAAGCAGTAAAGCATATATGAGCAATTGTTGTAATGGTAACAAGATAATCCCCTACCTTAGTCTTTCCATCAGCTATGGTAATCCTAAATGGATGCCATTTTGGATCTCCTAGTTCATCCTGCCACTTAAGCAGAGCATTGCACTATTAGCATCTGCATCTTCTTTTGAGAATCTTCGCGTGCAGGCCATTTGAAATGGTTTTGCGTCCAGCTCACCCATTCTCTTGATTCCAATCAAAGTGTGGTCACTTAACATTTCTCTGAAGCCCTGTGCCAGACATGGCTTGATACTATCACCATGTTATAATAGAAGAAACCAGCAAATTAAATATCACATATATTGTTACATAG